>JACYXH010000384.1:125000-152500 GCA_026745465.1 Lota lota | reverse complement strand
AAATCAACTTGATGATGGCCTTATGTTTAGCTACGAAAGCGTCACAAGAGAGAGTATATTTATGTTTATATTCATATTTAAGTGATTCGTTGTAGGTTACTCATAATAATATAAGAAAAATCATAAGCATATCAACACTGACATTAACAACAGGTGCTTTGCACCTAATGCAAGCACCTATTGTGATTGGAAGTTGTATTATTATAATTATTCCGCCACATTCACTAGCTCGGCATGTTCCCCTGACTCCCTTTGTACCAAAATGTCCACATTTGTCCAGGACCATCTGAAACAGCCAATCCTAGCTCCACCAAGGGGTCAAAGTTGCAACATTTCAAAATACCATATCTCAGGCCCAATTTGCCCTGTGCGCGACAGTGTGGCGTCAGATGACGCGTCTTCCCAAGCGCTCTAACTTCGCCCCTCCAAGCGTCACGGTCACCGCACGAACCTTCCCGCAATTCTGCGTTTTCTATTGCCAAATTCAAAGCATTATAGATTCCCAATCTCCCAAATAATAAACGGTATCAAAACGGTTGTGAAACTCCAAAGCGCGTGGCCCCCAGGGCCACTTGGACAGGAAACAGGCATGTCTCCTGAACAGTAACGGCCAATCCTATTCACGCCAACTGCGGGTCACGTGTTTAGAGCCCACCCCAGAGCGGACAGTAGATGAGCAAATCACTGCCATAATGTTATGGATTTTAAAAGCCATTGAATATGGAAATGTAAACACCATTGAATTCAGAATAGTGAAACATTATACTGTGAAAACAAGGTATTCTGAATTTATTCCAAGTTCAAGTTGTACTATTTCAAAAACAATACTTTTTTAGATGTTTACTAATTCCACAAAAATTCAAGTTGCAGATATTCGAAATACGATATTCATTACTCATAAGTGGTCAAAATACGGACCAGAACATTCAAACTGCAATAGCAGGGCATTCAAAGGTCAGGCCTAAGCGATCGAGATTGCATGTCATCGAATCGACTGGGACTGAAACCATATCCTCAAACCACATCCTTGGTTTGAGGATATGGGTCATACCAGAGGTTTGTGGTTCGATTCCACTCTGTACCTCGCCCTACACTGTTCAAACAATGTTTGAGTTCAGGTTGAAATAAAATAGGTTTTTACTTAGTTCGTCACGTTTCAAACACAAAAAAAAACCCACACACTTACTTCGTAACAATATGCAACCCCACCACCTCCAAAACACGTACCTACTCTCCCACTGCTGATGAACGTCTGTCAGTAGCTCTGCAAGTAGAGAACACACCTGCAAGGGCAGAAGGTCAATGGGTCAAATCCCACCAGGTACATCATACGGTCTGAGGAAACAGCTTGTCAATGGCCCCGTCCTCCAGCACACATGATGTGGTGGGACTGAGCTAACTTCGGGGCAGTCTGCGTAAGGGGCCGGTCTACATTGAAGCGGCTTCCAGCAGTGGTGGCCCCCGTCCTCCAGGGACTGAGCTAACTTCGGGGCAGTCTGCGTAAGGGGCCGGTCTACATTGAAGCGGCTTCCAGCAGTGGTGGCCCCCGTCCTCCAGGGACTGAGCTAACTTCGGGGCAGTCTGCGTAAGGGGCCGGTCTACATTGAAGCGGCTTCCAGCAGTGGTGGCCTGAGCAACTGGAGGAAACAAAAATCCCGGTCATAGGCTGCCTACTTCCAGGCAGTAGGGGGTGCTTTGGCCTAATAAGGGGCACCATCTCACACGGTGTGGAAGTTGGCGTAGTTCCGACTAACAGCTGTTTACCTTCAAACAACCTCCAGAGGTTATCGCACGGAGTTCGCCATTTCCTTTCTGTTCAGGTGCAGCTGTGTGCTTGACGTTGGCTTTTGGCCACTTGCGGCTATGTTGTGATTTGTCCTTTTGGCTCCTTAGCTGAAAGACCACTTGTAAAAAGGTAACATGATATATATATATATATATATATATATATATATATATATATATATATATATATATATATATATATATATATATATATATATCAGATTAAGAACAAACCATTTAGCATCTCCTGTGGATAAATCAATCCAGCCTGCTTTCTTTTCTAGAGTTTTATAGTTTCTGGCGTCAGGGCAGGATATTGTGATATCTTCTCCCATGGAATTTGACGCGTTACAAAGACTTTTGCTTCTTTGAGTCGTAGAATTACACATCCACAATCTGCGTAATGGCACACATCCAAACTCGGAGTTGGCAGTTTTATCTCGTAATGGAGACATAAATACATTTAACTACGATGTCAACATAAGAACAAATTACAAAGCACCAGAGTTAAAAAAAAAAAGAAAACAATCCTTTATTTCAGATTATTAGCACCAAGGTAGCATCGAGATGAACGCCAGGGTTTATTTAAGACATACACAGACACCTCATTGTCAGTGTTTAACACAGGGACTTGTGTTCATAGCTCTCTCCAAGATCGGCCCCTTAACCAATCAGGAACACTGAATCATGGTCCTTAACAGTGTGTGTGTGATGTTCTGGAACAGCAACAACACTGCATTTTAACCGTCTTATCTTCAGCCATCACTTTCCCCATCGCTCCCGGCCAGCGCCATCCTCCGCTATAGCTCCTCTTCCGACTCCACCGGTTCTCCTCTCTCTGAGGAGGTGCCAGCGGTCTGCTCCTTGCTGGTCCCTCCTTCTCCTCCCCCGTCTCCCTGGTTCGGGCCCTCCGCCTTCTCGACGGGCTCCTCCGTTTCCAGTGCTCCTTCTCCATCCTCCGGCTCCTCCGTTTCCATGGGGACGGGCTCTGCGGGCTGCTCCGGCTCCAGAACCCCAGGACACAGCATGCCTTCCGCCAGGCTGCTGATGAGCTGGGACCGGCTGGGGGCCTCC
Organism: Lota lota; assembly: GCA_026745465.1. Taxonomy (NCBI): domain Eukaryota; kingdom Metazoa; phylum Chordata; class Actinopteri; order Gadiformes; family Lotidae; genus Lota; species Lota lota. The sequence continues at coordinate 149,641 of JACYXH010000384.1, read as the reverse complement.
TCTCCCTCCTCAGGAACCAGGCCCGTGAGCCGGAACGAGGCCTTCAGGAGCGAGCGTCTGTCCTGGAGGACGACCAAGGCGTCCTTCAGCCAGTCGGTGAGCCTGTGCGGGTCGCCGCCGTCGTCGGCGTCCTCCAGGACGCCCTGACTGGCGGTGAGCCGCTCCCAGCGGGTCAGCAGGAGGCGCTCCAGGACCGGGAGGGTGACCACCCTCAGGGGCTGCAGGCGGAGGCTGCACCCGGCAGGGATGAGCACCGGCAGGGTCCTGGTCTGGCCCAGGGCGGCCAGGAAGGGCTCGGCCACGTGGTCGCGGTGCCGGTCCAGCACCAGCAGGCGCTTCCTGTGCTGGCCCGGGGACGAGGCGTGGGGGCGCCAAACCCGCTTCACCCAAAGCTCCAGTCCCTCCGCCGAGGAGAAGCCCCGCGGGTGGGTCTCCACCAGGACCGAGGGGGGACTCGAATGGGGTCCCACTAGTTCCCCCTGGGGAGCCACCGGCCTCAACGGGTCCCACAGCAGGACCAGGGTGGGCAGCAGGCTTCCGTCCGCCAGCACCGTCAGGTAGGCGGTCATCAGGGGCGTCCCGGTGCCGCTCAGCCTCAGGGCGTGGCTCCGCCAGGCGGCCGGCGCGTGCCTCTTCATCAGGCTCAGGTCCAGGAAGACGCTGAGCCGCACCACGCTGGCCACCGCGCTCAGAGGGATCTGGTGAAAGTCCACCTGCTTCCGGGTGAACTCCCTGAAACTCTGGATCCCGTCCTCCATGAGGCGGGGCAGGGGCGGGGGGGCCGCGGGGGTCCGGCCGGGGCTGGGGGGCCCCAGCCGGTGGCGCAGCATGAGGCCCACGGCCCAGTCGTAGGAGATGCGGAAGCGCTCGCCGAACACGCCGTTCTTCTTCAGGGCGGCGGCGCGCTGGAAGAGGCCGCCCTCCGTGATGGGGACCTGCTGCTCGCGCATGGACCACACCCACTCCACCATGTGGTCCTCGCCCGGAGCCGCCGCGTTCCCGGCCGCCGCGCCCCACCTCTGGCCGGCCTCCTGGACCCACGTCCGGACCTGCGCCAGGTCCACGAAGAACTCGTAGGCCGCCTGCTGCAGTCCGCCACAGAGAGCCACCAGGCACACGCGGAGCTGCCGGGCACTCAGGAGTCCCTGCTCTCTGGCGCCCCCTGCAGGCCTGGAGGCCGCTCCGGCCGCCGCCGCCCCTTCTTTTTCCTCGGGCGTCCCGGCTTCGGCTTCCAGAAACTCCTTGTCCTCGTCTTCCGGTCTGAAGGTGTAACGAAGCGGGTCTGCCGCTTCCTCCGTTACTTCTTCTTCTTCTTCTTGGTCTTCGTCCTCCTCTTCCTCCTCGTCGTCGTCGTCGTCGTCGTCGTCGTCTTCTCGGTCTTTGGGGAAGCCTGGGCGCTCCATGAGGTGCCCGGCCACGCCTCTTTGGATGACCTTGCCTTCTAACTCGATGTCGCCGCTGGTGGAGGAACACGGGACAGGTGTGAGGTGTCATCACGGCGAGGACAAAACGGCGCCGCGTTTAAAGACGTCGACAACACGACACGGACATGAGATAAGAATACAGGAATCAAGCCATAGCTTTAATGAGCTTTGATGATGTTGTTAAAAACAAGTTTCAAACTATTTCTCTCCTGGCAAGCGCCATATAAAAACGGTATTTTATACAGCGTGTAGTATTCTGTATGTAAATATCATCTTGGAAATTCGCAAACGGTTGGCCAGGTGGGCGGAGGGAAAACCTGGGAAGGGAAGATCATCTTTTAGGAACCCTTACCTTATTTTGTCTCTGACGAATCCAACTCGGGTGCAAACTGTAAAACCAAACAGAAAAGGGTTGTTTTGAACGAAAATAAAACAGTACGACAACATTAAAACACAACTGCTACATCACACAACTAATCCTCGGTTTCAGCTCTGTGCAGCACGCAGCTCTTGCAGGAGGGATAGCAGACTAGACAACATTGTTGTCGCAGCAGTGAATGGTTGAGTTGTGGATAAATCAGGGGATCTGCAACCAGTAGAATTTAAGAACTTTTGCGAGCCAGCGAACCCACTGTTTCAGCTGGAATTAGAAACACTGGGGAATTAAAAAGGGGGGGCCTAGAGTGTTTTGGGTTTAGAGTTCTGTTATTTGCCAGAAGGTGGGGGAGGGGGGGGGTGGTTTCATTGGACCGAGTTATTATCCCCATTGTAACGGCCCACGGCAACTTTATGAGTTTATTTTTTTATTTTTATGACTTCACTTAACTAGCCGTCTGGTGGCCTACTCGTCTTTGATCCATACGGTATCAGCGCTATCGTAACGAGCGATGTCTCGGGGAGCGACGGAGAGTCCAGGCCCGCCGTGTCTACAGAGGAGTCCGTTGGGGTGGAGCATTTCTCCAACCCCGCAATCTCCTTCATCTGACCCCGAAACAGGACGGAGTAGGGCCACAACCAGACCTGTTTGAGCCGTTAGCGCCGCTGGCTCCAGAGGGCCCCGTGGGCTGGTTCTGGAGCCAGGCCACGGGGCCCCCGGCTCTGGATGAGCAGGACGGGGGCCCCGGCTCTGGATGAGCAGGACGGAGCCTCGGGCCCCATGGGCTGGCTCCAGAACCAGCCCACGGGGCCCGAGGCTCTGGATGAGCAGGACGGAGCCTCGGGCCCCATGGGCTGGCTCCAGAACCAGCCCACGGGGCCCGAGGCTCTGGATGAGCAGGACGGAGCCTCGGGCCCCGTGGGCTGGCTCCAGAACCAGCCCACGGGGCCCCCGGCTCTGGATGAGCAGGACGGAGCCTCGGGCCCCGTGGGCTGGCTCCAGAACCAGCCCACGGGGCCCCCGGCTCTGGATGAGCAGGACGGAGCCTCGGGCCCCGTGGGCTGGCTCCAGAACCAGCCCACGGGGCCCGAGGCTCTGGATGAGCAGGACGGAGCCTCGGGCCCCGTGGGCTGGCTCCAGAACCAGCCCACGGGGCCCGAGGCTCTGGATGAGCAGGACGGAGCCTCGGGCCCCATGGGCTGGCTCCAGAACCAGCCCACGGGGCCCCCGGCTCTGGATGAGCAGGACGGAGCCTCGGGCCCCGTGGGCTGGCTCCAGAACCAGCCCACGGGGCCCGAGGCTCTGGATGAGCAGGACGGAGCCTCGGGCCCCGTGGGCTGGCTCCAGAACCAGCCCACGGGGCCCCCGGCTCTGGATGAGCAGGACGGAGCCTCGGGCCCCGTGGCCTGGCTCCAGAACCAGCCCACGGGGCCCCCGGCTCTGGATGAGCAGGACGGAGCCGCAGAAGCAAACGACTGGCACTCGCAATGCCTTTGATCTGAGGTAAAGACGATTGTAAAAAAATGTCCTCAGTATGTTTTCCCGTGTTCCTTTGACAAATAAATGTCCATCCATATTTCTATCAATGATTGACGAGGCGAGTGACACAATTACAAACACACCGCTGATTCGTCCTACATCCCCACCGATAACATCATCGCTGGATGCCGCTCACCCCTTCTGACAGGTGCACTTGTAGGCATCGTGGATACGTGTCGCCAGACGCCAGACGCCACAAGCAATGTGGTCCACAGTCCCACCTGGTACTAGACCATCGACCCTACAGGCATGCGTGCTGCAGCGTTGGCCTTAAAACTGCTGACTGACCTAACGGGTGCAATCAGGTGGGGTCAAGAGTGCCTCGGAAAAAGGCCCTCAGACGTCACTAAAGAACGCCTGCCTGCGTTCAGAGGACGCATAGGACAAAAACATAGGATCTTACCCCTTTTTTTAAATCCTAAATCACGGCACAGATTACCATGTTGTCGATCATATAAGACATACTACAACGAAAAAACTAAAAGTTAAAATAAAAACCTCTTTAAATACTTGTTTTAATACCACTTAGAACCCAGCTTAAGCCTTAGCTCCTCGGGGACACTGGGTTAAGCGTGCCTGTGTGTGCGTTATGGTCACGGCTAGTCCAGATGTGTTTACACTACACCCGGAGTTTGCCAGTCCTAACGATCAATAGCTTCAATCATCTCCATCGAATTCAAAAAGCGACCGAACGTCGCTAAACGTGTGAATTCCGTGCAGGCCCTTCGAAACGATCGTCCCTTCACCGGGGGGCTCCCTCTATCGGCACGATGAGGGAACCGCGACGCGCGGGGGGGGTGGGGTGGGGGAGGGGGGGGGTCCACTGACCTTTGGTGAAGGGAAACAGGCCGTGGAACTCCCAGAAGCAGCTGGTCTGGCTGCACAGGTTGGCCTTGCACGCCGCGCAGCCGTACACGCTCTCGTGGCGGATCTGCTTCACGTTGCAGTTCTTGCAGCGCTTGGTGCGGAAGCTGATCTTCGTCATCCTGTGCGTCTCCTTCAGCGGGTCGCTCGGCGGCGGCGCCGGCGCCTCCTCGTCGCACCCGCCCCCGCCGGGGGGGTCCTGGGTCTCGGGGGGCCGGCGGTGGCACTGGGCCAGCTGGGTGCCCAGGCGCCGGCGGAAGTTGAGCTGGGAGAAGAGGCCGGCCTGCACCCAGGGGGGCGGGTTCTTCTTGCGGCTCTCGCGCAGCACGATGAAGGCGTTGACCACGCCGAGGTTGAGCAGGAACCAGAAGAGGCTCCTCCAGTGGCGGTCCCGGGGCACGCCGGCCAGCGGGTTGCAGGCCAGCAGCTGCTTGCAGATGTCCACGCCGCGCATGTTCTCCTGGAGCAGCCGGAAGGCCATGGGCCTCACCAGCGGCTCCAGTTTGCCGGCTTGCGACTGGGACCTCCTCCACACGGTGTCCGGTCGGCCGGGGCACGCGTTGGTGCACAGGCAGCCCATCTCCTTGGCGTCCCGCCAGCGCGTGGCCAGCAGGGGGCCGCACTGCCACTGCAGGTAGTCGCCGGGGGTGGTGAGGTCGCCCTCTTGCCACAGCTTCTCGGGCAGCATGGGGCTGCGGGCGGGGAAGGAGCTGGAGGCGTACACGCCCTGGATGAGGAGCTGGCACATGAGCTGGGGCGAGGCCAGCGAGTTGGCCAGGTACAGCTGGTGGTTCTTGTCCTCCAGGCCCTCCATCAGCCTGGGCACCACCTGGAGACCGACCGCCTCCTTCTCCCCGCCCTCCCTGGTGTGCAGGTGGAGCCGGTGGCAGTAGCCCGACTTGGAGTCGCACAGCAGCCAGATCTCCGGCAGGTTCTGGCGGTGAGGGGCCTCCCGGCGGCCCGCTTGGTCCTCCAGCGCGGGCAGCAGCGTGCGGTCGATGGTCAGGTTGCAGTTGGGCCGGTACATCCTCCACATGGCCTGGCCCAGGATGTCCAGCATCGGCCTGAGGATGCGCAGCGTGTCCCCGCGGTCGGCGGCGGTGGCGCCGCGGACCTCGTCCGCCACCAGGCTGCCCATGCGGACGTTGGCGGCGATCTGGTTGAAGCGCCGGAGACTCATGGCCTGGTCGAAGGTGTCGTAGTCGTGGTGCACGGGGGACCAGTACTGGGGCATGTCGGGGAGGCCGGTCACGCCCATCAGGACCACCAGGCCCAGGAAGGCCTTCAGCTCCGGGACGCCCAGCGGGGTCCAACGCGCCGAGGCCACGCCCAAGTACTGGCAGGTCTTGACGTGGGCGTTGGTCTCCTTGGCGATGAGCTCCAGCAGGGCCTCGGGGTAGGCCAGCAGGAAGTAGTCCATGGCGTCCGCGCCCTTGGGCAGCGTGTGGCGCGGCCCCCGGCTCTGCTTGAAGGGACTGAGGCGCGCGGGCTTGATGGGGGGCGGGCTGCGGCCCGTGACCGGGGTCCAGGAGAGTTCCCCCGGGTCAGGGGGGGTGGTGGGAGGTAGAGGGTCTGGCTGGGGTGCGCCCTGCAGGGAGAACAGGATGTCCGGTTCCTTCAAGGCTGCTGGACGGGCACATGAAAGGCGTTCAGGGCCAAACGTTTATGAAAAAGCACACAGTACAGCTTTACTGTAGCCTTCGATCAACAAACGTAAAGACCGAACGTCAAAACATTACAAACAATGCAATATATAACAATTAATACCCAAGACACACAATTAGTTGACCATAAAAGGAATGGGAAATGATGGCCTTAATATCTGGTAGTAATAACGGTTTCATAGGATCACGATGATGTGTGATTGCCGGGGGAGGGGGGTGGACGTACTGTGGGGTCGGCAGGTGCTGTAGACGTGGTCTGGGTTCAGGACCAGGTGCTTGGCCATCTTGTCCCCGGTTAGAGAGACGAAGTCACACTGCATACACACCAGCTCAAAACAACTGGCCGAGAGACCGAGAAAGGACAAGGGAGATATCAGAGAGGCCCGTCAGGGGACTGTAATCCCATGTGTGTGTTTCCAATGTCTGAATTACATGATATACGTATACATCGGAGGTCATGTGGTATTAGGGTTAACTAGCAGTATTCTTTTCGGAAGATTAATAAATCCATCATACTATATTCTAACCAGGCTTGGAAATCGGACCAGGGTATCAAACCGGCAACCTCTTATTCCGGACACTTGCTCTACTGCTAGACAGACAAGAGAGAGAAAGAGAGACAGAGACAGAGTGAGAGAGAGTGAGAGACAGAGAGAAAGACAGAGACAGAGAGTGAGAGAGAAAGAGTGAGAGAGAAAGAGTGAGAGAGAAAGAAAGAGTGAGAGAGACAGACAGAGAGACAGAGTGAGAGAGAGACAGATAGTGAGAGACATAGAGAGACAGAGAAAGTGAGAGACAGAGTGAGACAGAGAGAGAGAGACAGAGACAGATAGTGAGAGAGAAAGAGAGTGAGACACAGAGAGAGAGACAGAGAGAGACAGAGTGAGAGACAGAGTGAGAGAGAGACAGAATGAGACATAGTGAGAGTGAGAGACAGAGAGTGAGACACAGAGAGAGAGACAGAGACAGATAGTGAGAGATAAAGAGAGAGTGAGACAGAGAGAGAGAGAGACAGACAGAATGAGAGACATAAAGAGAGTGAGAGACAGAGACAGATAGTGAGAGAAACAAAGAAAGTGAGAGACAGAGAGACAGAGAGAGACAGAGTGAGAGTGAGAGACAGAGTGAGAGAGAGACAGAATGAGACAGAGACAGATAGTGAGAGAGAAAGAGAGAGTGAGACAGAGAGAGAGGCAGAATGAGAGACAGATAGTGAGAGTGAGAGACAGAGACAGATAGTGAGAGAGACAGAGAAAGTGAGAGACAGATAGAGAGACAGAGAGTGAGAGACTACCATGGCGGAGGCCGTTGATGCAGGGGTAGCGTTTTCTTTCTTTCTCTGGACAAAATGTGGTTTCTGCAATCACACAGAATAAGAAACACATACCATTTGGTTACCGATAACACACACTTGTTACATGACCAGACATTCAGTGTGTATGGCATATGGGCTGTCTCATTGAGGTTAAGCCCATCAATCACTGAGTGAGAACCCGATGGCCCCCACATGACACACACAGACAAGTTCCATGAACATACACACACAATGGTACGCGCAAGGACTAAGATAACAAAGCAACAAAAGAGGTGACAGACTTGGCGACACAGCAACAGTTTCCAGTAGTGTTCTGTATCACGGCCTGAATCAAGGATTTAAAACAAGCCCACCAAGTGAAGATCCCACCAGGGTTTGGGGCAGCAACCTGGCCGGGTTTCTTTTTTACCCGTCTTTACGCCTTGTGCGTCTGTTAGTGATGAGGGACGTGTCCCTCATACAGACACACCGGGGGACTGACCCGTCTTGAATCCCGGAAACGTGTTTGGCAGACTGGAGATAACGTGAGGCTGTTGCCTTTTCTTTTTTCTGGGGGGGGGGGGGGGGGGGGGGGGACCCATTTCAAGGTCAGCGAGACTAACAGCAGAATGGGGATTTGCAGACACGGTGAAGCCGATTTGTCGAGGGGGGGGGGGGGGGGGTGCAAACAGCAGAGACACAACTTCCAGTTGAATTCCCCCTCTAAAAAGGCACCCTGATAATACCCGGTCAATAACGCCACGGCAGAGAGAAGGAGAATCCGACTCGACATCGCGATCATAAAATTAAAAGTATCAACTGACGTTTTGTAATTGATTTTCTTTGGAAATAAAAGGGTTATTTACTAAACACTAAAAGAATCAGGAAAGGAATTATGAAATACTATTCTGTAATCGGTTATCGTGCGTGTCCTGATATTCGGCCATGATTACTCATTTCGGTGAATACCAAATAGATGTGTACTTGCATTTGAATAACTTTTCAAAACGACAGTATCATGAGTAAGTGATTCAGAATCATAGCCTGTCACAGCAGACTGCAGACGGCTTGCTGCTTGTAAGAAAGATTAGAGATTAGCATAGAAATATATATTATGAACTCATTTTGCTTAATGTTGCAGGTACATTTTGTGTATGTATCGTTATCATCATACATTGTTTCGCCATTGTTTCAGTTCATTCTCTACAAAACAGTTGCAGATATTTGCGTTGAAAACTTTCCCCAACCTGCACCGTAAACCTTTCAGCTGTACGCTAACGAGGCTGTACGCTAACGAGGCTGTACGCTAACGAGGCTGTACGCTAACGAGGCTGTACGCTAACGAGGCTGTACGCTAACGAGGCTGTACGCTAACGAGGCTGTACGCTAACGAGGCTGTACGCTAACGAGTGGAGGCTGCAGCACGAAGGACCCGGTCTCCTCCCCCGTCTGGTAGCGGTCTAGACTGGGCACGCTCTTACCTGGCGGATGGGGACCAGTGCTGGGGGGTCGATAGCTCCCTGTCTGGGGAGGGGCTCATCACGGTTCCCCAGGGAAGTGCACTTGGCCCTCTGTTATTCCTACTCTACACAAATGACTTGAAGAGTGCACGCTCATGCTGTCATTTTCTGTCCGCTGATGATTCTTGTGTCCAACGTCAGCAAGACCAAGGTGGAACACACACAGAGAGAGGAGCGAAGCAAATACTGCAGGAAAACAAATTATCCTTACCCCCCCCCCCCCCCCCCCCACCCCCCCCCCCCCCCCCCCACCCACCCCCCGACTGCGTTGCATGAGTGAACTGCAGCGCCTGCGGCACCGGGACAAAACAAGATGTTTTTCGATTTGTTCGATTACGGACGGAAGCCAACACTCTTAACGATTCCGATTTTGCGCCCGAAACATAAAGTTCCCGAATACCGATGTGACACAGAGAATAACACAAGATCCTCCGCTTGCACATGACGTCACTCGGGTGGATAAGCAACACAAAACCAAAACACAGAATGCAATCGGTACGGAAGGACATCGCCAGTGGCGATGGGATCAGACCGAGCAAACAAACGAACGATGATAGTGAGAAGCGCTCTGCGTTGTACCGGAGCGTGACAGGCGTCGTGATCGACGGTCATTTCCCTTCGCCGACTCTCTGTTTCGTTCACACAAACAAAACTAAGATCACCGTTTGAAGGTGAAGCTCCAGCGCGCCACACAAGCCAGGACACAAAACGACATCCACACAAGTCGCAGGGGTTCCTTCGCTTCGCTTTGGATTTCGTGAGTGAAACTTTCTCCATCAATTTCCGATTATTATGTTCGGTAACCAAAAAAACATTCGGAAATGGATTGGAAAAATTAGGCTATCGTTTCGTTCCAATCCCGGGAAATGTAATTAAGGTTTCTGCTCTGGAGCAGTAAACACGATTCAGTTTTCATTTACAGTAATCGTTCCTGCTAAAGTATTATTTGTTCCCGGTATTCATTCTCGTTCCTTGACCTGGTTTGGAGCCCCAATATATATATATATATATATATATATATATATATATATATAAAAATACTATAAAATATAAAATATAATACTAATATAAATACATATAGAAATAGAAAACCCCAAACAAAAAGCGTCGATTTGTACACGGAAAACCATATTCAGTCTGTTCAACCACGCGATCGCATTCAAAGGAACATTTTGTCAGTTGGGGGGGGGCAGTGGGGGAGGGGCTTACTGGATCATGTGGGAAGCGTAGGCGCAGGAGCAGAAGGTGGTGTAGGGACACAGCAGGCAGGAGACGGAGGTGGGGTAGTGACTGGCAAAGTCCGAGGCTGTGGTGCCGCACTCCATACACAGCAGTCTGTCCACCGCACTGGGAACACTGGGAGCACAGGTCCATCATGTACACACACATTAACTACACACGTCCTCCGCACACACACACATTAACTACACACGCCCTCCGCACACACACACACATTAACTACACACGCCCTCCGCACACACACATTAACTACACACACCCTCCGCACACACACATTAACTACACACACCCTCCGCACACACACATTAACTACACACGCCCTCCACACACACACACACACACATTAACTACACACATCCTCCACACACACACACATTAACTACACACGCCCTCCACACACACACATTAACTACACACGTCCTCCACACACACACACACACATTAACTACACACGCCCTTCACACACACACATTAACTACACACATCCTCCACACACACACACACACACATTAACTACACACACACACACACACATTAACTACACACGCCCGCCACACTGGGAACACAGGAAGCACAGGTCCATCATGTATACACACACATACATATGAATTATACACGCAGATACTTCTGTGTGTCTGTGTGCTTGTGCGTGTGTGTGTGTGTCTGTGTGCGTGTGTGTGTTCTCGGCATCACTCAACATCTTGAAAAGCGTGTGCCCTAACGTGTGATTTTGGTCATTTCTTTCCCATTCAAATCAAGGCTAGGTAGGCCATGATCGTTTCTGAGGTTACGTCATCAGCAGTCCTTTTCTTATAATATATAATAACAATTGGTCACTTTTAGAAAACACCACGTCGGTCTCATTTGAACACATGAATCAAACACATTTCCGATTGAATTGACACAGGACACCGACCCCATGACCCACCCACGTCTGCTTCACCGTACAGATCTCACCAGGAAGGAGACTGATGGGGGCAGCCCATGTGTGCTGCTTGACCTCCAGGAGGCCATGAGCTAGACAACGTAGATCCTGGCCTCCTCCTCACCAGGCCAGTCAGCAGTAACGGTCTGGACGGGCCGGCTCTTACCGGACAGGTAGGGACCAGGTGGTGGAGGTGAAGGATGGATAGGGACCAGGTGGTGGAGGTGAAGGATGGATAGGGACCAGGTGAAGGATGGATAGGGACCAGGTGGTGGAGGTGAATGAGGGCTAGGGACCAGGTGGTGGAGGTGAAGGATGGATAGGGACCAGGTGGTGGAGGTGAATGAGGGCTAGGGACCAGGTGGTGGAGGTGAAGGATGGATAGGGACCAGGTGGTGGAGGTGAATGAGGGCTAGGGACCAGGTGAAGGATGGATAGGGACCAGGTGGTGGAGGTGAATGAGGGCTAGGGACCAGGTGCTGGAGGTGAAGGATGGATAGGGACCAGGTGGTGGAGGTGAAGGATGGATAGGGATCAGGTGCTGGAGATAAACGGCTCCCTGTCTGGGGAGGGGCTCATCACCGTGGTCCCGAGGGGAGTGTGCTTGGCCCTCTGTTATTTCTACACTACATAAATGACAGGAAGATGGCATGCCATCTTTTTCTGTGCGCTGATGACTCCACTCTTTGGGTGTGCGACGTCAGCAGGACTGGGTTGGACACCCCACTGAGAAGGGAGCTAGCCGCTGTAAATACTTACAGGAACACCAATTATCCTTGCATCTCGGTTAAAAACGTTCTCAATTATGTTCGGAGCCAAACAAACTCAGGAGTGGGTCCAACACCAGCGTGTTGCCAGGGATGCGTCATGGCAACACAAACAGCAGCGCGCTACCCGGGTAGTGCACCTGGTGGTAACCTGGGGGGTGAAGGCACGGCCGGTAAGGAGCTGGGAAAGGTGAACGATTCTGGCCGGAAAAGCTTCTCTGCAGGGGGTCACCGAGGGTACCAGCTACTGCGCTTATCCCGCGCGACTCTAGGCTAGCACGCCATGTAGCTTATCCCGCGCGACTCTAGGCTAGCACGCCATGTAGCTTATCCCGCGCGACTCTAGGCTAGCACGCCATGTAGCTTACCCAGCTACTGCGCTTATCCCGCGCGACTCTAGGCTAGCACGCCATGTAGCTTATCCCGCGCGACTCTAGGCTAGCACGCCATGTAGCTTATCCCGCTACTGCGCTTATCCCGCGCGACTCTAGGCTAGCACGCCATGTAGCTTACCCAGCTACTGCGCTTATCCCGCGCGACTCTAGGCTAGCACGCCATGTAGCTTACCCAGCTACTGCGCTTATCCCGCGCGACTCTAGGCTAGCACGCCATGTAGCTTACCCAGCTACTGCGCTTATCCCGCGCGACTCTAGGCTAGCACGCCATGTAGCTTATCCAGCTACTGCGCTGGATGTGCATGTGTGTGTGTGCGTGCGTGCGTGCGTGCGTGTGCGTGCATGTGCGTGCGTACGTGTGTGTGTGTGTGTGTGTGTGTGTGCACGCGTGTGTGTGTGTACGTGCGTGTGTACGTGCGTATGTACGTGCGTATGTACGTGCGTACGTACGTACGTGCGTATGTGTGTGCGTGTGTGTGTGTGTGTGTGTGTACGTGCGTGTGTACGTGCGTATGTACGTGCGTATGTACGTGCGTACGTACGTACGTGCGTGCGTGCGTACATGCGTGCGTGCGTGCGTATGTGTGTGCGTGTGTGTGTGTGTGCGCGTGCCGACAGGCTTACTTCTGGTTCTCACTGGGGCCCTGCAGTGTGTTGGGGGCGGAGCCTGGCGGTGTGGGGTCCGGAGGGCTGCACTCGATTGGCTGCTGTGTGGGCGGGGCGACGGCCGGCTTGAAGAGGCTGGAGGAGGAGTTGAACCGCGAGGGGAGCGGCAGACTTTTATTGTTCATCCCGGTGGTCTTGATGGTTACCTAGGAAACGGATACAACAGTCATATCGTTGTGCATCAAGACGGGCATAGTGGCTTGGGCGGGGTGTATCCCCCACCGAAAGGTACTGGGTTCGATTTCCCAATGTCCAAAGTCTACCGGCGGCCATCCGAGAGCAAGATGTCCTAACCCCGAACGCTCCTCCTTGACATGCATCTGAATCCAAATAAAAGCTCACTGACTAAACAGGCATTTTGAAGCATACAACACGTTACCATAGCAACGGTTTTCGAAAATGTTTAGACTTATGTTATGACTGGGCTGCATAGGAGCCTAATAAAGGTAATGTCTGAGACGCATGGACTATTGGCTCTCTTGCTCTAAAGCCGCCCTCACTTCACAGACAGACAGCTTAGAGCGCCCCCTGGTGTTCAGTTCTCGTCGTACACCCACGGGTCAACACGCAGCCGTCATTGTTCTTCACACGTGCGGTCTAAGGGCTGGCGTTCAGAACAAAGATGGCCACCAGGGGACCATCTTTGGCGGGTGGGGTGGGCGGTGGAGGAGGCGGTTACCATGGCACCAGGGGGGGAGCCCAGACAGCTGGTGGGGGCGGCGGAAGCTGCGGTGGTGCTGCTGCTTGTGCTCCAACACATCCTTGGGATGGATGAACTGCAGGCGACACTTGACGCACGGGTAGGACTCCTTCAGCTGGGTGGAGGAGCGAGGGGGGGGGGGGGCAGAACATTCACACGCAGGCACGAGCGCACAAACAGGCAGGCGCAGGCGCGCACAACGCACACACACACACACACACACACACACACACACACACACACACACAAATGTAACTGTGCACTTCAACATTTAAAAGCGTTCAGGTGACGGGGCAGAGAGAGGGACACGGGGGATGTCCGTCTGCACCGGGACACTTTCTACGCCAACGGGACGTCCCAACAGAGCCGTCACTTCTCTGAGCTGAATACCTTGTGTTTGTTCATGTGCTGCTGGAAGCGGTTGATGTTGTTTGTGACCTTGAGGCATAAGATGCACAGCAGGTAGCGCCTGCCTGAGTGGTAGCACCTGAAGTGCTGCAGGACGTCCGAGTAGAAGGAGGAGCGATACGAGCACACCTGGGGACCAATAGGAGTGGCGGGGGGGGGGGGGGGGGGGGGGGGGGGGGGGGGGGGGTGGAGAGGGAGGAGCCCAATGAGGGCCCAGAGAAGAAGAGGGGGCGGGTCGAGGAGAGAGTTTAGTAAAAATACTAATAAATAACGGAAAACCTATTGTGATTCATCAGTCAGTCAGTGATTGTGACCAGGGGTGCAATGTTTGCTCCCGTGTTGATGGGCCTATATCGCCCCCTGCTGTTACATAAGTGCGGCCACACGAGCCTATTTGTCCCATTGACTATCATTATAATGGACTGCATAGGGATTAATGAGTCTAATCTTTCCGGAAGACACAGCCATCACACACTACAACACTTTTTACTTTGGCGGTGTCTAAGGTTCCAGACAAACTGGCCGTTTCTAGTTCCTGTAGGTTTCTATGGTTGTAGCTTTTTGTTGGAGGTGGAAAGTGGAGGTGGAAGGTGGAGGTGGAAGGTGGAGGTGGGGTTTTACCTGGCAGACGTAGGGCAGCTCTCCTGGCTTATGGTTGGTCTTCATGTGGTTCAGAAACTCCATCTCGTTGTCAAAGACCCACTCACAGATACGACACACCGCTGGGGGAATCATCAGCACAAACTGAGTATCGAGTATTGTTGAGTAGTTACTAAAGTAATGTGTAGTTTGTAACGTGTTGTGTAGTTTTATTGATAACATTATTGAAACCACTATCGAATTAGCATTGACCACCGCGTGGTGTAGTTTGTGGTTTGGTGTAGTTAGTCTGTGGTTGTCGTGGTGTAGTTTGGTGTAGTTAGTCGGTGGTTTGGTGTAGTTAGTCTGTGGTTGTCGTGGTGTAGTTTGTGGTTTGGTGTAGTTAGTCTGTGGTTGTCGTGGTGTAGTTTGTGGTTCGGTGTAGTTAGTCGGTGGTTGTCGTGGTGTAGTCTGTGGTTTGGTGTAGTTAGTCTGTGGTTGTCGTGGTGTAGTCTGTGGTTTGGTGTAGTTAGTCTGTGGTTGTCGTGGTGTAGTTTGTGGTTTGGTGTAGTTAGTCTGTGGTTGTCGTGGTGTAGTTTGTGGTTGTCGTGGTGTAGTCTGTGGTTTGGTGTAGTTAGTCTGTGGTTGTCGTGGTGTAGTCTGTGGTTTGGTGTAATTAGTCTGTGGTTGTCATGGTGTAGTTTGTGGTTCTGTGTAGTTGGTCTGTGGTTCGGTGTAGTTAGTCTGTGGTTGTCGTGGTGTAGTTTGTGGTTTGGTGTAGTTAGTCTGTGGTTGTCGTGGTGTAGTCTGTGGTTTGGTGTAGTTAGTCTGTGGTTGTCGTGGTGTAGTCTGTGGTTTGGTGTAGTTAGTCTGTGGTTGTCGTGGTGTAGTTTGTGGTTTGGTGTAGTTAGTCTGTGGTTGTCGTGGTGTAGTTGGTGGTTTGGTGTAGTTAGTCTGTGGTTGTCGTGGTGTAGTTTGTGGTTTGGTGTAGTTAGTCTGTGGTTGTCGTGTGTAGTCGGTGGTTTGGGTAGTAGTTAGTCTGTGGTTGTCGTGGTGTAGTCTGTGGTTTGGTGTAGTTAGTCTGTGGTTGTCGTGGTGTAGTTTGTGGTTTGGTGTAGTTAGTCTGTGGTTGTCGTGGTGTAGTCGGTGGTTTGGTGTAGTTAGTCTGTGGTTGTCGTGGTGTAGTTTGTGGTTTGGTGTAGTTAGTCTGTGGTTGTCGCTGTAGTCGGTTGTAGTTAGTCGGTGGTTAGTAGAAGTTAGTCTTGGTGGGCGTGTTGCTGGTGGGTCTCCAGGAGGCCCGCGCTGGAGAAGCGTCTGTAGCAGTCGTCGCCCCCCCCCCCCCCCCCCCCCACCCCCCCCCCCCCCCCCCACCCCCCCCCCCCCCCCCCCCCCACCCCCCCCCCACCCCCCCCCCCCCCCCCCCCCCCCCCCCCCCCCCCCCGTGGAGTGACGCGGCGCCGATGACATCATCACGGCTCGCTAGGCAGTGGGCCTACGCACTCCATGTTGCTCTTGGTGGTGTAGGTGCACTTCTTGCACTGGAAGGAGGAGGACAGTTTGCACAGCAGCCGGCGCTGTAGCGACTGGTCCCCGGTGAACACGCCGTAGTAGAACTCGCCCACCGTCATCACCACCCTGAGGGGCGGGGCTACGGCCTCCGGCTCGCTGGTGATCACTGGTGTTGGATATAGGGCAGAGAGAGAGAGAGAGAGAGAGAGAGAGAGAGAGAGAGAAGAGAGAGAGAGAGAGAGAGAGAGAGAGAGAGAGAGAGAGAGAGAGAGAGAAGAGAGAGGAGAGAGAAGAGAGAGAAGAACAAGCGCAGAAGAGAGAGGTCGCAGAGAGAGAGAGAGAGAGAGAGAGAGAGAGAGAGACACAGAGAGACACAGAGAGACACAGAGAGACACAGAGAGACAGACACACACAGACAGAGAGACAGAGACAGACAGAGAGAGACAGACAGAGAGACAGAGAGACAGAGAGAGAGAACGGGTAAAGATTTAGTGTTCTGGTTTTCCATATACACTGAAACCACGATGCAACACGGCTCGACAAACCGCGGATTCGGATATAACGCGACGGCGCGACCTACGTGGATTTTATAGCGCGGCGATTTCTCCACAATATCGTCCATACAACACGCAAGTGAAGGATCGAAGGATTTACGGCCGAGCAGACGCGAGCAGCAGAGCACAAACTGGACGGATACACACTCCAGCTGACGCCATGCAGTGGACCGATGCAAGCGAGGATCGACCGACCGAGCTATGAAGGCCAGAGGTCAGATGAGGCCAGAGGTCAGATGAGGCCAGAGGTCAGATGAGGTCAGAGGTCAGATGAGGTCAGATGAGGCCAGAGGTCAGATGAGGCCAGAGGTCAGATGACGCCAGAGGTCAGATGAGGCCAGAGGTCAGATGAGGCCAGAGGTCAGATGAGGCCAGAGGTCAGATGAGGCCATCGGTGCGGCGGTCACAGGCACACCGTCGGCGACAGAAGTAGAAGGGGAGGCTTTTGTAAACCTTTTCCTTTCTTTAGTAAGATTTAAAGACAGACAGTGAAAATCACGTTATAACGCGCTCCCGGGAATAACACTGATCGTTTTGTGGCCTCAAAGAACCGCGTTATACCGCGGTGTAAGTGTGTGGATACAGACGCTACGTATGTCTGGGTCTGTGTATACAGGTCATCAACGTATCGTTTCATTAATGTCGCATATACTGGACCAATTACTCACCAAGACACATCGTGTATCGGGTTCAATATTGTGTTGTTTCACATACATTCAATAAGCCGGTCTGTTTACATGCACGTCTTTCATTTACATTCCTACTACCCTGTACGGTGTGTATAGACACATCTTTTCAGTATCTTTCTTCTTTGTCATAATTGTTACAGTTATTACAGTCCTGTCCACCCGGATTCCCTGTCTGGAATTCATAACGTTCAACCTTGTCTTAACCACGGCCATGCAGCTCACCTATGGGTTTCTTGGGGATCACAATTTTTGGGATGGCCTGGGTGGGGGTGGGTGCAGCCGTAGTGGTGGTGGACAGGGTTGTGGGGGTGGCTTTAGAGGCGTAGCGGCTGGGTGTAGCGGTAGTGGTCCTGGCCACGGGTGTTGGGGTGTGCCGGTCGGGTGCGACTGCAGTGGTGGAGGTCAGGGTGGGGGTTTGGGAGCTGGGTGGAGCCGTGGGGGGTGCGGTAACGGATTTAGTCTGGACGACGCTGTAGCCTTGTTCTTTGGGGGCGATCTTGGCGCGCACGATGGGTTGATCTGTCGGGACAGCAGAGAAAGAAAACACCATCACCATGATCATCCCACCATCGTCAAATGAAATCATAACCTCATCGTGTCACCAGCAACATCATTCCATTACATCAAACCATCACGACTTCATCTTCATCACCACCATCCCTACACCATCATCATATCACACTATCATCATCATATCACACCATCATCATATAACACTATCATCACCATCATCATCATATCACACCTTCATCATCATCACACCATCATCATCCCCACACCATCGTCATCATCCCCACACCATCACCACCATCATATCACACCATCATCATCATCACATCA
The DNA here is from genome assembly GCA_026745465.1 of Lota lota. Lineage (NCBI taxonomy): Eukaryota > Metazoa > Chordata > Actinopteri > Gadiformes > Lotidae > Lota > Lota lota. Next base: position 131,689 of record JACYXH010000384.1, on the reverse strand, counting down.
CACCATCATCATCATCACACCCTCATCATCATCATATCACACCTCATCATCACTATCATATAACACCGTCATCCCCACACCATCATCATCATCATCACATCACATCATCATCATACGCAACCCTGTGGTTCTGATCAGAACAGAGATGTGGTTCTGATCAGAACAGAGACGTGGTTCTGTTCAGAGCAGATCAGAGCTGTGGTTCTGATCAGAGCAGAGTTGTGGTTCTGTTCAGAGCAGAACAGAACAGAGATGTGGTTCTGTTCAGAGCAGAACAGAACAGAGATGTGGTTCTGTTCAGAGCAGAACAGATCAGAGCTGTGGTTCTGTTCAGAGCAGATCAGAGCTGTGGTTCTGATCAGAGGACCTACGCTGGATCAGGGTGACGGGCTGCATGGTCTGGCCCGTCTGGAGGTTGAGCAGCAGCTTGGGCATGTTGTTCCCCGTGTTCTGGATGGGCATCAGGCTCTGTGCAAACAACACCGGCGCTGAAACCAAACTGTATTCTGTACGGACTCAATTAGAAAAAGTCACCACTGAAATATATATTAGTAATATAATCTAATAGTAGGAATGTAGTCGACACATTAATAATATAGCTGATATATTAGTATTTTATTAGTAATGTAACCGATGTATTAATAATATAGCTGATATATTAATAATATAGCTGATATATTAGTATTTTATTAGTAATGTAACCGATGTATTAATAATATAGCTGATATATTAGTAATGTAGCTGATATATTAGTAATATAGATGATATATATTAGTGCTGTATTAGTAATATAGCTGATATATTAGTAATGTAACCGATCTATTAATAATATAGCTGATATATTAGTAATGTAGCTGATATATTAGTAATATAGATGATATATATTAGTGTTGTATTAGTAATATAGCTGATATATTAGTAATGTAGCTGATATATTAGTAATGTAGCTGATATATTAGTAATGTAGCTGATATATATTAGTATTTTATTAGTAATATAGATGATATATTAGTAATATAGATGATATATATTAGTGTTGTATTAGTAATATAGCTGATATATCAGTAATATAGTATACATAAACACTGGGTTGGCCGACGCTCGGCTAGGATATGACATCACTTCCTGTTTGCACAGCGGTACCTGTGTTGTGAAGAGGAAGGGCTGGTTGGGGGCGGAGCCGGCCAACTGCCCGTGACCTGCGGTCAGTTGGCCGGTGGTCAGGAAGAACGTTCCGCAAGGCCCCTGGGTCAGGATGAGAGGCTGGCCCTGAGGAAGACTGGAGTTCATGGCAGACGTTCCCGCTGGAACATTTGAGCCAATCGCAGAGGTCGCTGGGGCACGATTTGAGCCAATCGCAGAGGTCGCTGGGGCACGATTTGAGCCAATCGCAGATGTTGCCAGGGAGAATTGTGGGCAAGTCACAGGTGTTCTTGCTGTAACATTTGAACCAATCGCAAAGGATCCTGGGGTAAGATTTGAGCCAATCGCAGACATTGCCTGGGTATTTTGTGAGCCAATCACAGATGTGACTGTTGGAACATTTGGGCCAATCACAGACATTACTGGGGCCATATTTGAGCCAATTATAGAGGTTCCCTGGGTAACACTAGAGCCAATTAAAGACAATCCCTGGGAACGATTTGGGCCAATGATAGACATTCCATGGGCAAAGCTGGAGCCAATCTGAGGAGCCGCTTGGAGCAGGGTAGGAGGAGGTGGTGTAGATACTGCCAGACCTGAGGAAAATGTCACACAACCAGAGATGAATACACCCGATTACAGTATGGTGTATCTACAATACACTACATTACCCAGGAACCCCTCCAAAAATGATGTAAACTAGCATGGAAATGGAGCGATGTCAGCGTAATGGGAATAATCTGAATGACTTTTTGTAGAGAAATCCCAGAAATTTTTGTTTATTATTATTTTTGTGGATGAGGTGTGACACCACACACACACACACACACACACACACACACACACACACACACACACACACACACACACACACACACACACACACACACACACACACACACACACACACACACACACACACTGCTTTGAGTGCCTTGAAATGCGCTATATAAATGCGATGAGTTCATGTATATTATTATTGGCACTTTAACCAATATATTCCTTGGGTGGGAATATATTACATTATTACACAGCCATTTGTGTCTGTAATGTAATTAATACATTCAATTACACATCCCATGTGTAATGCTGTCACGCGATGGAATCTTGGTAGCACGGTTTCCAAAGTAACGGTTGCCACACTCACCTGGACCGTTCACAAACTCCCGCTCCTGTTTGACTACACACACTACGTCCATCTCCTCCTCTTCCTCAATGACCTCGCGTTGCCATGGCTCCAGCTCCTCTTCCTCACACTCCATGTACAGTTCGGAACTCATGTTGCTGGGGGAACAAGGACATACCAGTCAGGTGGGCGAGTGGTGTGTGTGTCGTCGTTGTTGTTGCAACTCTACGACTGTGATGCTACGTGCTACAAGCTGCAACCGCCAGGTGAGTAGCACAACAGGTTTCTACGTTGGCACGACGACCACGTGCATTTCACCGGCCCGCCGACAAACATGCGGTCGCCGTTGGCAACGGTCATGGAACTCACGGAGTGTTCCAAGCCGCCATTTTTTGACCATAACAACACCTGGTCCACGGTTATTCAAGAACGCTTGGTGAATTAGCAGCAAGACGGCAGCTAGGAATGCGCTTTCGGGACTTTGGATCCAATGATTGAAACGCGCCTGTAACACCAGGTGAGAAACGGTTTGTTTCACGGCGAGTTTGACCGTTTTTCTTCCCTCTCCATTGCGTCACTTTCTACATGAGAGCCAAAATGCTCCTTGAACCGTCAGCAGGGGACCTCTGGTATGGAATGACCTGCTGTGGATTCAGTTTGAGCATGGAAGCTATTTTTGGGCCTACCGTCGGAAAACCCTGACAGAATATTCTACCAGAGAGGCTGTCACATAATGCCTTCTGTCATTAACTTTACTTCAAGATATTCACCCTCACTAAAGTACTTCCAAAACATTGTCTTGTCATTTTTCTTTGTGAAAAAATTAATTGGGTTATAAAGGTGCACTGTGTAACATCTCAACTATCTCGTAGCTTAAAATAACAAGGACATTATCTGTAGTCAATGCTGATCGATTGTGATTTTAATAATGTTATCAATAAAATGACATCCTATAAATGATTTATTGTCAGTTTTTTATATATATATATACATATATATATATATTATTGGTTAGTTTGGCTTATCTATGCTAATTCACAAATGTAGAAACTGTTGATAGAAAATGGCCGAAATATAAAAGTATAGATTGGTAGAAAATGATGACTTTAAAATAATCAAAATAAATGTGTACAGATACATCATAGATTTTGTATTGGCATTACTGTCCTGTACTTTCTGCTTAGCAGCATAAAGATCTATATCTTGTTTTAAAGGGTCATCACCAGGGAACTCCATAAGATACAAGAAATAAACCATGACAAACACGACAGGGCTGAATGGTTAACAACAATCTTTCTTTAACCGGTAGCTTTTAAACGAGATGTTAGCCTGTTGCTAATTCGCACGGACGTGCATAACTGCGAGTCTTCGCTAGAAGTTCCGAAGCGCAAGTGAACGCCTATTGGCTGCTGGACAGCATAAACCACGCCCATAGCGAACACTGCCATGTTTTCTGCCATTTAAAGAGGACATTTGTCAAAGAGCAAAGTCTTTACAAGCAATACGGCTGAAACGGAAACGCAGCAGAGACATCGTTTAAAGGACACTACTACCTCTAAACTAACACTCGCTTCCGGATGGTTCCTTGGCGTCCGCAACGCATACTCCCGCGTGTTATTGTTTCTACCGCTAGTGACGGGTCTGCGGTACGTGCGGACGCAGAACCGTTAACACGAACCGGTTAACGGAAATGGACCGTCGTGAATACAACTCCGCAAACGACATTAAACAAGGCTTACCCGCCGACTAGTTCTACAGGTCGCCTTTACTTCGTGTGTGCGAAGAAGCCCACGGTAGCGCGGCGACCGGGATCCATAGGACGCTGTGGCGTCTTGAGTAGGTGGGTCGTTCAGGGTTGGCAAGACCCCGCCCATTGGTCCACACTAAACTTGCATCACGTCCGGTTGCCTAGTGGCTGTGTGATTGGACGCCATGTGCGCAGGGCGCGCTTGAGAGGCGGAGCAACAAATGTAGGAAATGTGGAAGACGTTCTAGATGCGGTTCTGCCGTAGTCTGTTTCGTAAACTGAAAATGTGTCCTTTTGAGACATCACTGCTTTTACGGTGCCATTCAATAAATCATATAAAATCCTCAACAATCAAAACATGAAACGCCGTTGCTGCTAAAACCCTACAACGCAGAACAGTAATGGCATGCAGCCATTTTGTTTGTTTTTGCTGTGGTAAATGACCACGTGACAACACAACTACAGACGAGGGCCAACTATGTGTCAGAATAAAACGGTCTGTACCACCTGGTGGGAATGAAACGTGCCACGGGGGAATGGGCTTCAACTATCATTTGAGTCTGTCAAAGTGGCTTCCCCCAAAACGGAGGTAGAGCTCATAGACAATGAGACAATGGCCTCTACACAACACCGCTTGGTTGTAGGAAATAGGCCTGTTCTCGTTTATTACCGGACAGTTACCCGGGGCTATTCAGCCAGGTGGCCGCACACACACACGCACACACACGCACACACACACACACACACACACACACACACACACACACACACACACACACACACACACACACAGCATCCACAAAGCCGGCAGCTTTAATGTGTTCGTATGGGCATTATAGGCTTATTAAGTGGGGGGTCGCTTATATTTTACACGCTAGACTGGACAGATCAGGTGTAAATGATTTCGCCTTGTTACGGGACCGACGCGAGTCTATGGATGGTCCCCGTGCTTGGCATCCAGAATGGGGCTCGAAGCCACCACAGCGCCACCTGTTACCTGTGCCCCATCCTTATAGAGGTGTGCTCGTCCCTGTCGTTTTATTATTGAAGTGAGCCCCAAGCACCGACGCCTACTGTCGTCTGGCAGCCCGTTCCTAGGATACAGCCGAGAGATGGTGGGTTGAGGATCGCTTCCAGCGTATTTAAATACACGGGGCGGTGCGGATAACATGCGCCAACTCACACAGCAACCCCCAAAAAAGACAGCCCTGAAGAGCCGCGGGGACGTTCCTCCCTGCGTTTGAGGCGCTTTGTCTCTGAGACATGCAGGCTAGTAATCTCTCGTAATCTGCCTGCGTCTCTCTGAGCCGTGCAACGTGGTGAGCTCGTTCAAACCCTATTCATAGCACCGGTGGCGGCGGAATACACCGAAACCAAGCGCATCTCTGACCGAGGACCCGGCGCCGGTTCCAATGAAGACCGACTCGGATGACTTTGATCGGTGGGCGCAGTCGTGCTACGGAGCCACGGTCGCCGTGTCTGTGCTCGGTAAGTCTCGTCCTTTGGGAACGTGAGGATTCATAAATGACCTAAATCCTGAGGGAAATATATTAAGTTGTTATTATAGTATTAAATAGGGAATCACAGCCGACATGCTTGACACATTAACAACATTAAAACTTAGTGTAACGTTCACCCAGCGTTAAAGACCACATATACCCAATAGTAGGTATATTATTAAATGCGATTAGTAAAACACGATTTATTTCTGACATAGATGATATTTATATTTAGGCTATTTTATTTTCAATTATAGGCCAAATAAGCCTACGCGTGACTTTCCTAAAGTAGGCTTACGTAAGAGCCTAGCTATTGAGAGTTCAACCGACGTTTAGACGCTATCACTACGACTATGTCAGATGATTCACTCAAAAACCATTTGAGATGCAAATCACAAAGGCACTTATGCAACCTCTCCTCATACTCATAGTGAACATGTTCGACTACATGCCTAGGCTTATCTTACAACATTTCGCGTCACCTGACGATTATGAAAGCCGTCTTTTGTTGTTATGATGGGGTTCGTCGTCCAGACTAATTTAGTGGCCCCAGAGAGGCACTGGGTCAGAATAGGGCCACGGGGGACATTGGCCCACAGCACTGTAGGCCTGCTGGAGCCCAGTATCCTGTAACGGCAACACAAGTCACAACGTGTACCTTTCTACAACGCTTCAGAGAAGGAAGGCCTGGGAAATCACAAAACGTGAAACATCCCATCCAAGGATGTTTTATTGTGTTTTACTTTTTTTTGATGTTTTATCCAAGGTCCGCAAACTATAGGACAGTAAAAAATGTTTAAAGATGTAAAAAAAGAAACATAAAAAAAACCCAATGTGTACTAGTTGTGTAGTTGTGTACTAGATGTGTAGTTAAAGCACAACTGTTTTCAGTTAGATTTTGATTGACAAGACCAACTGGGAGCTGCCCAGTGCCACCCAGATCCCCCCCCCCCCCCGGTGTAGAGGAGTGGGTGGTCCGTGCTGGTTGCCGTGGTCTTGATGGTTGCGCTCCTGTAGGTGTGTGGTTGCTACGGAGATGGCTAGCCGGCGGAGTGTGTCGCTGTTCGGCCCGTTTGGACGGCAAGACGGTGCTGATCACCGGCGCCAACACCGGCATCGGCAAGGAGACGGCCCGGGACGTGGCCCGCCGCGGTGAGTCACTCCGACGGGGCAT
>JACYXH010000384.1:110000-117500 GCA_026745465.1 Lota lota | reverse complement strand
AGGAGAAGACGGAGCAGGAGGAGGCGAAGATAGGGACTAGTTATTGTAACTTGATACGAGGACGCTCAGATCATGCGAGGGGCCAGGCGACGCGGACCTAACCGATTCACCAGCAGCAGGAGACCCATCCCAGAGGCACACCGACGCAGAGAGGTCGGGACACGTCGGGCTTTTCAGGAGGGAGTCTCGGCTCTGCTACTCCCCGTTCCCCCGCCGCGTTGCGCTCAGCAGCAGGGCCATTGTGTACAATACATTTTTTTTTTACAAAAAATAACGGTCCCACCGGGAATCCGAAGTCTGGCGATTTGCTGACGGCGACTCTTTGGCTATGAAGAAAAACAACTCCAACAAACGGGTAAGCCTTGGGAAGACGAGTCATTGGTGGTAGTGTAAGAGCCTCCTACGGTCTCGTTGGTTTGGCAGCTTCCACAACAAAAGCTTCTCCAGGTCCGGCTAGGCCACCGGAGAGATGGGCTCGGTTACACTGCTGCCCCGGACTCGGTTTACGCCTCTCACGCAGTCCGGCGGAGGTGCAATCACCTCACACAACAATCACTCCGTTTTTACGTGGACGAGATTGAGAAATCGGATGTGTGGTTCAATGGCCGTTAAACGGGTCTTCAGAGAATAGCCCCGTTTTGTAGTTCAGTTACCGTGATAAACTAGGGGTTGTTGATGTGGGTTTCCCCCCCCCCCCCCCCCCCCCCCCCCACCCGTCTGACATCGTGCAGTGACACCTCCCCGAGTGTGTGTGTGTGTGTGTGTGTGTGTGTGTGTGTGTGTGTGTGTGTGTGTGTGTGTGTGCACCCCAGCCAGGTTGAATGTGAGGAAAATAGCCTCAAAACACAACCGCTGGGCGCCAGGCATGTCACCGCAGCTCCGTGACAAAAGCGCCGAGGCGCCGCGGCTAAACCTAGGGTTGAATCACAATGAGACGCCCGGGTACCACCAGAGCAGTCCCCTACCCACCAGTCACCCCTTCTCACCCCTCTCTCTCTCTCTCTCTCTCTCTGTTCTCTGTCAGGGTCAACAGGACGCCAGCCAGAATCACACGCAACCTGAAAAAGTCGGATGGATCCGCAAGTTCTGTGGCAAGGGGATTTTCCGAGAGATCTGGAAAAACCGCTTTGTGATTCTTAAAGGGGACCAGCTGTTCATCTCCGAGAAAGAGGTGATGCAAATAATGAATAGCCCTACTACTAATTAAAATAGTGGGGCGATATTTCTGTTCTTTTCTATGGCTTCATCAATACAGTGTGGTTGTCTTTGTGTGTGTGTGTGTGTGTGTGTGTGTGTGTGTGTGTGTGTGTGTGTGTGTGTGTGTGTCAGTGTGTGTGTATGTGTGTGTCAGTGTGTGTGTATGTGTCAGTGTGTGTATGTGTGTGTGTCAGTGTGTGTGTGTGTGTGTGTATGTGTATGGCTGTGAATGTGTCAGTGGGTATGTGTGTGTCAGTGTGCGTGTGTGTGCGTGTGTGTGTGTGCATGTGTGTGTGTGCATGTGTGTGTGTGTGTGTGTGTGTGTGTGTGTGAGTGCTATCAGATAGCATCTACTAATACCCAAAAGGTTCTGATTAGCCTTTCCATTTTATTTTGAACCGCTAAGTCGAGAGAGTTAACCGGTCCCATATGTTCAGAAAAGCATCACTATGGAAACAGAAGGTGTGAAAAAGAGTTTTTTTGGAGTATTTATATCGTATACGGATGTTACACAGTGTTATGCTACCAAAGTCCCCACGTAGGTCCTCTTTCATTGAGAAACATCTTTAGCTGTACCTTCTGGTGTTTAGCGAATGTAGAACCACATCCTTATTGGTCCATAGCGAATGTAGAACCACATCCTTATTGGTCCATGCCCTTAATGAGTAGTAGTTTTAATTCTGTGTTGATGTGTTTGGTCATTTAGACCATTTCAGGTTCACTGTCTTTAACACAGAACTCCAGACACACACACACACACACACACACACACACACACACACACACACACACAGACACACACACTGACACAACCACACACACACACACACACACACACACACACACACACACACACACACACACACACACACACACACACAGACACACACACTGACACAACCACACACACACACACACACACACACACACACACACACACACACACAGACACACACACTGACACAACCACACACACACACACACACACACACTGACACAACCACACACACACACACACACACACACACACACACACCACAGTATGTGTCAAATTAAGGAAGTAAGATATGTGCATACCAACAAATAAAAACCAAATACCTAGAAGTAAAACCGAGGGGACTTAAGAGCTGAATAGTGGGTCGGTTGGTTCTGTCGGATCCAAGCCGAGTTGGTACGGTCAGGAAGAGGTCAGGAAGAGGTCAGGAAAGGGTCGGTTATCTGGCTAGGAGCAAACAGCTGAGCATGGATGTGAGCGCAGCAGCTGAGGGACGTCTGCTGAGAATGTCCGCTTGGTCGGAGGACATCCGAATGGCATCTTGGCCGCTGCTCAGCTGTTATGCTGACGTCAGCATACCTCGCAAAACTCCCTGTATGAGGATAAAAACCACCAGGAACCAAGCTAAAAGACCCCCTCCTTATGCCGCGCTCTAACGATTGACTGTTAACATTTTTAATTGAATTGTACGTTCGTGCGGCATTTCAAGGTATCAACACTTTTTCCGAGACCAATTAGAAGAACTCAAAATCAACAAGCCTATGAATTGTGTCTGGTGGAAGGTTATTAGCTGCTCCTCCTAGCTACTCCCGAGCCCACGCTATCCCCTCATTTCTTGGCCTCAGGTGCCCTGCTAGCTTATAGCATGACATTGCTGCCAGCGTCTCTAGTAAACAAAGAGCGCTCCCTCCTCCACTTTCTACTGCAGCCGCTTAGCCTGCGAGTGTCCTCCCCCCTGTGGTGTGGGAGGGAGTCAGGTTTCATGTAGAAAGAGCCGGAAGGCTGCCTCGGCCCTGAACCGTTAGCCGCTCACACTAGCCCAACTGGTTCTGCTACTAGCTAAAACTAGCTATTGCTGCTAGTTATAGTATTGCTTTTAGTTAGCTATGCATTAAGCTCGATATCACTGCTAGTGGTGTGACTGTCAGCGTGTCACTGGACTGACAATTTAATATAGCTACAGTCTATTGTAGTAGTTATATGTTAGAAATATGTTATTACATGTATAACAAGAAACAGTTCTAAACAGCTTAGTTTAGCTGCTAAACTGTAGCAGCATGTCATTTTTCACACTGATTAAGAAGCCCTCTATAGTGTCGTGTAGCATCACCTGCCATCAGGTATCTAGCATCACGTAGCATCACCTAGCTGGCTTCATGTAGCATCACAAAGCTAGCATCACTTAGCTAGCATCACAAAGCTAGCATCACATAGCTAGCATCCCAAAGCTAGCATCACTTAGCTAGTATCACATAACTAGCATCACTTAGCTGGCATCAAATTGTGAAAAGGACAAGCGTGACCTCAGCACTTGGGAAGTCATACCATTTTGCATAATGTGGTTGAACTTCAGAGCAATTATGCTGCGCTTTGACTGGTTTCGCTAAGAGTTCGACCACAGCTAGCCGGTAAGCCCTGGGCACCGTAAGCAGAAGCAGTTTAAAATCATCAAACAAACGTGGTTCCTGTGTTTTGTGTATGCAGCGTGCAGCCAATATATTCTTATTATAAAAACACTTCTGTTTTTATTTCCTTTCCTTTATGACTGAGAAGTGTAACGTGTGACAGTTACAACACACCAGTAATACTTCCCCTAGTCCTACTGCTGTCATGTGTCAGAATGAGGAAGTGTTTTGTGAAGACAGGAACCAATGGTGGTTTGTTCTGGTTTCCACTGGGTTAACGGTTTTATGGTAAACCACTTCAGCTTCCACTGCTGTGTCCCTCCGACTAGAAGCACGAATTTAGCTTGACGAAGAAACGCAAGGTGGTTGGTTTTCCGATGACAGGCCCTGCAAACATTCCAGGCTGAGGGGGTGTCTCTCTCTCTCAAGAGAGAGGGATGGAGGAAGTGTGCATGGGTGGGCTTATCGCTGCAAGTAAGTAAGTACTTCCATAAAGTCCAACGCAATAAGAAGATGAAATATTACGATCAAATTCAAAAGATGCAGCTCGTAGGGGGAGAGAGAGTGAGAGTTGGGGAGAGTGAGAGTTGGGGAGAGTGAGAGTTGGGGAGAATGAGAGTTGGGGAGAGTGAGAGTTGGGGAGAGTGAGAGTTGGGGAGAGTGAGAGTTGGGGAGAGAGAGTTGGGGAGAGAGAGAGTTGGGGAGAGAGAGTTGGGGAGAGAGAGAGTTGGGGAGAGTGAGAGTTGGGGAGAGAGAGTTGGGGAGAGTTAGAGTTGGGGAGAGAGAGAGTTGGGGAGAGTGAGAGTTGGGGAGAGTGAGAGTTGGGGAGAGTGAGAAACGATCACCTTAGAACCAGTGGGATGGACTGCTGGTTCACCACCACGACTGGTTCCATTACAGGTGGGCGTAGGCAGTTGATTTCAGACGCATCTTTTGTCGTATTTGAGTTATTCAAAATCGAGCTTCCTCTGGCTGGCTTCTCCACCCTGGCTTTTACATATCTTTGAACCACTAGAGACAAATCAACAGCATGAATAGCGATACATTGGCCACATGCCATGATGTCAGTCATGAGTTGAGTGGTTGTAAACACTGATTCCCAGTACAAGCAGTAATGCATACTGGTGGATGCCTACGTCCAAAAACATTAAATCATCGGTGAACACACAGAATGCAAGTGAAAGTGTGGGCCATCATGACGAAAACATCACACACACACACACACACGCACACACACACATGCGCACACACACACACGTGCGCACACACACACACACATAAATATACACCCGTGTGCACACACACTAATTTGCACACACGCTCGGTCACAGACTCACAAACACGAGTGAAAACACACAAACACACGCACACAAATAATCACACAAGACTTCTCACACTTTTACACACACGTGCCGACACACTTTAACCCTCCCTGTCTGTCGGCTCAAAAAGCCATGAATACCATCCAGTGAGCTTCCAACCGCCAATGAAGGGGGGGGGGGGGGGGGGGTCCGTTTCCATGCCAACCCTTGTACAAACCCTTCAAAGGCGTGCGCGGGGGTCAGGCCCGCCGCCCGCCGCCCGCCCCCCTGCGTCCGGGGGCAACCAGCCATGGCAACCAGACGTACACGACCACGCCAACACTGAGGCTTTTCTGTTGATTGGTCAATACTTTAGTTGAGGAGTTTGAGGGAGGCGGAGAGAGTAGTTTGGTTTGAATCTGGGCCCACGCCGTCCTCTCATTGGCTGGTCATCTCCATGACCTCATTCGTACCGCAGACTCTGGACAGAGAAAGGTGCGCCGTGGTTAAAGAAGACGTAAAACATGTGCGTTTCCTGACATTTAATGGACAAAGTAAACCCACTGCCGGTCAGCTGGTCCCCTCTAGACATGGCTCTTTCAGGTGACCCCTGACCCCTGACCTGGAAATAGATGCAGTCACCTGGGGACAGGACTGACATGGTACTGTAGTTTAAACTGACACGCTACTATAGGGACCGCGAAGGACTAGTATGGTACCATAGAACTAACAATGTACCACAGTGCCTACTGACTAACCATCGGTACAGAGGAACATGTCTGGTGTTCTGGTGCTGGTCCGGTACAGAGTGGTGCTGGTCCGGTACAGAGTGGTGCTGGTCCGGTACAGAGTGGTGCTGGTCCGGTACAGAGGAGCAGAGTGGTGCTGGTCCAGTACAGAGTGGTGCTGGTCCAGTACAGAGTGGTGCTGGTCCGGTACAGAGTGGTGCTGGTCCGGTACAGAGGAGCAGAGTGGTGCTGGTCCAGTACAGAGTGGTGCTGGTCCGGTACAGAGTGGTGCTGGTCCAGTACAGAGTGGTGCTGGTCCGGTACAGAGTGGTGCTGGTCCGGTACAGAGTGGTGCTGGTCCAGTACAGAGTGGTGCTGGTCCGGTACAGAGGAGCAGAGTGGTGCTGGTCCAGTACAGAGTGGTGCTGGTCCGGTACAGAGTGGTGCTGGTCCAGTACAGAGTGGTGCTGGTCCGGTACAGAGTGGTGCTGGTCCGGTACAGAGTGGTGCTGGTCCAGTACAGAGTGGTGCTGGTCCGGTACAGAGGAGCAGAGTGGTGCTGGTCCAGTACAGAGTGGTGCTGGTCCGGTACAGAGTGGTGCTGGTCCAGTACAGAGTGGTGCTGGTCCGGTACAGAGTGGTGCTGGTCCGGTACAGAGTGGTGCTTGTCCGGTACAGAGTGGTGCTGGTCCGGTACAGAGGAGCAGAGTGGTGCTGGTCCAGTACAGAGTGGTGCTGGTCCGGTACAGAGTGGTGCTGGTCCGGTACAGAGTGGTGCTGGTCCAGTACAGAGGTACTATATACTTTATGGACTGTCTCTATTCAAAGATGAATCTGAGCTTGAGACCTGCATTAATAATTCAGCAGTGCTCGTGCGTAACGGAAAGGCCCTGTGTGTGTGTGTGTTCCTGTGTGTGTGTGTGTGTGTTCCTGTGTGTGTGTGTGTTCCTGTGTGTGTGTGTGTGTGTTCCTGTGTGTGTGTGTGTTCCTCTGTGTGTGTGTGTTTCTGTGTGTGTGTGTGTGTTCCTGTGTGTGTTTGTGTGTGAGTTCCTGTGTGTGTGTGTGTGTGTGTGTGTGTGTGTTTTTGTGTGTGTGTGTATGTGTTCCTGTGTGTGTGTGGATGCCTCTGGTGTAGGCGGTGGAGTCTGCCTTTTTTAGGTATTTTTTTAGGTATTTATAATATGCGGGTGATTTCTTCGGGTGGGTGAGTTCGAATCCGATTCTTATTAAGTGCATCCTAATTATTTCGTTCACGTTCAGAATTGCATATCCTTTCATGCCGTTACAGCCATTAAATCCCACGCGATTTTTTCCGATTATCTTGTTGCTATTTGTTGTCCTGTTTTCTTTATATTTGGGTTGGGAAGCAGACTTCATAGTCGGTGCAGTTCAAGCAATAATCATATTGTGTGTGTGCCAGCCCCGACTCCTGCTGAGGACACACACACACACACACACACACACACACACACACACACACACATACACACACACACACACACATACACACACACACACACACATACACACACACACATACACACACACATACACACACACATACACACACACACATACACACACACACACACACACACACACACACACACACACACACACACACACACACATAGACACCCATGAATATATCATACATGGTACTGAGGTACCGCTCTCCTGGTACCACGATGGTACTACGATGGTACTAGGTCCGAAACACTGTGCTAAGAGATAGCTATGGTCTACCAGCGAAAGAACTCAGGTCCAGCGTTGCGTTGGCTCATCCTGACTGGTCTTTATTGGTGACTGACTCTGCTTACATAAGAAGTCCATCTCTTCTGACTGCAGGACCGTGGCCCTGCGCTGGTCTGAGG
>JACYXH010000384.1:15000-105000 GCA_026745465.1 Lota lota | reverse complement strand
GGACTTCTAGAAGGACCTGAACGATCAACGGTGCTGACACACGGTAGACAAGACATTAAGGATAGCTATGCTAGCCAGAGAGGTAACGTGTTTCACCGAGGTCTAGCCTCGCACCAGCGTTCTCACCAAGCTAACGAGCACTCTACCCTAGCTAGGTAGCAACCCCTTCTCCTACCGTCTAGGAGACACTGAGCAGGGGTGGAATGACTCGGGCTTTAACAAAAGACAAAACAGTTGTTTCTTATTTTAAACTATTGGGATTAAAGCCAATAGTTTCCAGTTCCAATTCGGATTTAGTTTCCCCATGCTGGCTTACATTTATGTGTTTTAATGATAAATCAATGCTGTTGTTGCAGTCCATCACCACAGTCTTCCATTTGCAGTTTGCCAGGCTAGCATTGGTGCTCATTGGTGGCCTCGATGACCTTATTGGCCGTGGTGGGAACCAATCAGAGGTGTTGGGTGTGGCTAAAGGGTCTGTAGGCGCCAGCAGTGTGCACACAACCCCCCACCTCACTCTCTTCACACCAACAACTTCAACTAGGACAGCTTTGCTTTTAAAGTTTTACATTTTGTTGGGATTACATCTCATGGGAATATGCAAAATCACAGAGCAAACATGAGTGGCTCGTAGATCCGGGAGATGTTATTGTTTATATCTGTATTGCTTTCCTGGACCCTGGACACACAGTGATATGTTCGCAGGAATTCTGGGTATTATGCAAATTGTGAGGAACAGTGGAACCCAAGAGTTTTTGTTCTCCGGGCGTTTTGGGGGTCACGTTACCGTAAACAAGGCTTATAAACCCCTTCCTGGGCGGATATGTTGGGGATATGGCTCTTCCTACGGATGGTTTAAGCAGCTTCTGTAATCCCCTCCAGATTTGGGACACTGTAAAGAGTCTCCAGAGTGAAACATCTGGGCCGCTGTGCAGTAGCATCACGTTTGAAGGATCAGGGGACGTCTGTGTGACGTTGGCACACTGCGCCAACTGATGGTTTAATGTTATGGTTGGGAAATCAGGATAGGGTTTGGTATATGATGTGGTTGGTTATAATGTGTTGTTGGTGTTAGTAGAGCTGTGATTCACCCCCAACAGAGTGTGATGTTGGAGCAGGAAGAGAGGAATCCCCCTCGGGGAAGATGGGAAGTTTGTTTCTCGTTAGGGAACCCCTGGAGACTTTTTCAGGCCTTCAAAGGATTTTAAATCTTTTTCCACTCGTCCTGTTGGCAGACGTTAGTACTGATATCAGATACTAGCATGGCATTAACTATTGATGTGATCCTGGAATGATACCAGTACAGTGATACAGTGAATGCTATGATGGCAGCGCTCTGAAACTGTTCAAAAGAAACCAGTGCTGTGTGCGAAGTTAGTGGCTAACAACTAAATATCATCTATTGAGGGTTCGCCAACATAAGTGTTTATCGTGCGTTTACCATCTGTTAGCTTTCAACTATCTGATGCCACCCATCGCGGTTGACTTCGCCTTCCTAGGGAACAAGGTGGTTATTTTAGCACTGCAATACTTCATGGGATATTTTAGTGCCGTTCAATGTGTACAAACTTTTAGTTTAATGCTTAACGAAGATGGCTGACAGCTGAAAGGGAGACTGAACGGTACATAGTCAGCCATTTTGGAGACAACTTCAAGGCATGCTCAGTGGCCTGTGGCAGAACTCAGTCTGCAGCTCCAACCACAGACAACAGCCAGACAATCTGAAGGGCAGCGATGACTCCTACGATGGGTACGATGTGATTGGCTGTAGGTGACCTCGTTCTTGCCAGAATACCTGCTGCTGCTGCTGCCTCCTAGGAGAGGATGGGCATGTAGTCAAAAAGAGATGAATGTTCTTAGTGGAGCAACATCCACCGAACAAGGAGAACCAGCGACGTAATCTAGAACCCTCCTGGTACCGGGACTCAAACCCTGGTAAGGGATCTGACCCAGCCCCCCCCCCCCGGCGTAGAGATGGAGGACATTAGGGGTTATCTCAGCTTAGCCGCTAGCTCTGCCCAGGGCGACCTATGACCTCCTAACAGCAATCAACCTCTTTGCACTGAAAGCATCTCTGGACTCTCTCTTTACTTGAGACAACCGCCTGTGCAATTAGAACAATCAAACAGGGTCTGGAATTAACGGCTGACACCAGGTGACATCAACTCACCTGTCCTCCCGTCAGGACAGGTGAGTTTCTTCAACTTCTGTGGTTCCGTGTAATAAGTGGGACCTAAAGTAAATGCAATTGGCCATGTTTTCTCTCTCTCTCTATCCCTTTCTCTCTCGTTCTCTCTCTCTATACCTCTATCTCTCTCTATCCCTCTCTCTATCTCTCTCTCTCTCTCTCTCTCCCTCCCTATAACTCTCTCTCTCCCTCTCTCTCTCGCTCTCCCTCTCTCTCTCCCTCTCTCTCTCTATCTCTCTGGTGTTGGTAATTCCTTGTTTTTCATAGATTTTCAAAAAACAAACGTTTTCATCGACCTGCCGCAGTGGTTGTTGGAGGGAGAGGTAATTTCAGACCCAGCGATCCAGCCTTGGTCTATGAGCGTTTTTACACAGATGTTTATTTTTTTAAGTGAGAATCTTGCTGATAATTACTTAAAAGCCTCTTGTGGTTTAATTTTCTAAGGCCGAGCTTTGTTGGATGTTGTGGATGTGATTCTAGAACGGCAGCAATAACGATGACGGGGAATTCTCTTCCAGTGATGTTGAAGGAAACAATGTTAAAATGAATGTAGGCGATGGTGTGTAATTTGTTGTGTGTATCAAATGTGAACGTGCATATTTCGCAAACAAAATGAACATTTAAACGTTTGAATTTACTTTCCGTCGAGTATCGCATTTGTGACACACTTTGCATCTAATTTACACTTAACTCACTCTCTGGGGTTTAGTCAAAGACGAATTAAAATAGCGATGGAAAGGAGTTTCCCACTGGTTTACGTTTGCTATAACCAGATAACGCACAAGGCATTTTATTTCAAGGTCGGCTCTTATGATTAATATAAAAAAAATTGGGGGGGAAATATGCAATTCAAATGTTAACTGGAACTGCGGTTGAAGGAGGTACGTTCACATTTGGAAAAGGTCTTTTTTTTTTTGCCTGTCTTTTTGGTCTTTGACCGATTCAACTGTCTCCGATTGAAAGCGTTCGCCCCGAGCGGCTGCACACACCCTCCTACGGCTAGGCTGAAATGTGATTTCCAAACTGGAAGTGGTGATAGACCCTTGGCAAATAAATAATTTTTTTCCACGTTTATTTCATTTGTTTGTGCAGATTTACTCAAATGTCATCCGAAGGTTTTGAAGGTTTGAAGGTTTTGAAATGTGACACGGATGTTTGTCGTCTCCACGTGTCAAACGCTACTTTTGTTAAAGGAACCATGACATCAAAATGAGAACATTTAAATACTAACATCAATGAAGCTCATTTACACAATATTATTCATCTATTTAAAACGTTATACCAAACAATTTCACGGCGGTGATTATTTTGGTTGTGATGAACATTTCTGGAAAGGGGCAGGCTTAAATTTCCACCAATAATATTACATCATGTTCCCCCACCCAACCATAAAGCAAGCAACAGGCATGACAGGTAAGTGTTTACATTTGGCACAGCCAATCAAATCATATGGTCAAAGTACCACAAGTGGGTAAACGTAAACGTAAAAGTCTTACTTCAAATGACATTAATCACATTCTCAAAAACGTATTCGCCAAAATAGGCACATTTAGGGAAATATACTCATATTTTATAATGAAATGTATATTTATGTATGGAATACAAACATGAACCGGGTCATTTATTTAGCCTACCTTTTCGTTGCTTATCTATGCAAATCAAAATCACATTTCCCACTTAAGTATTAAGTGTTGTATAGAGAACTCCATGATATGTCGTTTACCTTTCCTTCACGCTTCCATGCTGATGCGATGACACTGAACTACATCTCAGAGACCTCTGTGCACATTCACCGTTTCCTAAAAAGGAACTATCATTTGCTTCAGCTGAAAATTTACTCTGCAGAAACGCAGCATAAGTACATAAAAGTGATTATGGGAAATGCAGTTACCACCAATTTCTGTCAGGAATCGCTCATGTCATAGATTCAACCGTTTGTTGCATGAAATGGTAATACACTTTAGTTTGGCGGTTATGGTTCCACTCTTTTCTGGCGCCCCCTGCTGTAGGATTCAAAGCATGACACACAGATGTCAGATACGGAATACCAACAGCATTCCAACATTTGACAACAGGGAGCACTATACAATCCCCCATGGGGTACATCAGCGATCTCAACCCATCGTGTAGGTTACATACAATGCAGAGCCGAACCAAAGCAGGTGGTGGTGGTGGTGGTGGTGGTGGTGGTGGTGGTGGTGGTGATGGTGGTGGTGGTGGTGATGGTGGTGGTGGTGGTGGTGGTGATGGTGGTGGTGGTGGTGGTGGGCTCAGCTCAGCACACCTAACTTCCCAGAGTGAGTGTTTGAGATGGAAGGTCTCAAATTGACCGCCTATCAGTGTACGTGTGTTGGATTGGACCGCGTTTGCTGTCAGCTGATAGGGGCCACATAATTAGAGTGTCCCACCAGAACTAGCCACGCCCATAGGTTGGCCTATCTCAGACCTCTAGAACGCGTGAGGGGTTTTGTTGGCGTAAAATCTTAGGGTACTTTGAATAAATGTTCAGAAATAACCACTTCAGCCACAGCAATTCCTCTACAACTTCCTGTATATCAACTATCTCTCTGTCTGTGTGTGTGTGTGTGTGTGTGTGTGTGTGTGTGTGTGTGTGTGTGTGTGTGTGTGGGTGTGTGTGTGTGTGTGTGTGTGTGTGTGGGTGTGTGTGTGTGTGTGTGTGTGTGTGTGTGTGTGGGTGTGTGTGTGTGTGTGTGTGTGTGTGTGTGTGTGTGTGTGTGGGCTCCCTCGCTGCTCACTCAGTGCAGTGACAGCTCATTAAATACAGCCCAGAGCCAAGACAGTTTTAATTAGCACACTGTGTGTGCACACGTGTGTGTGTGTGTGTGTGTGCACGTGTGTGTGTGTGCACGTGTGTGTGTGCACACGTGTGTGTGTGTGTGTGTGCACACGTGTGTGTGTGCACGTGTGTGTGTGTGTGTGTGCACACGTGAATGTCTGTGCATTGGTGAGTGAGTGCACATTGCGCAACTATTGACCCTTCAACTGTCTACATTTCCTAAACATATACTCAATACTCAACCACATTAAGGTCAGAATCAGGCCACTTCAGGGGAAGGAGGCGTCGTTGTAAACATGCAAACTCTGCTCACCGTTTGCATCCATTTTCATCTGCACCGCAGAGCTTAAGACAGCAGAGAGGGTGCGACCACAGAACCGGTCCAATAAAACCAAACCTGAGAATAAACAGTAATCCCTCGTTTGAATGTATTTGGTTGCGACATCCAAATGCGGCTCTTACTCTCTCACTCCCTTTGTCCTCTGGTGAGAGCAGACACTTAAAAACACAAATGCACACAAAGTGTGGGTCGTGTTTCTCTACCAGGAAGGAACACACGTGGACATGTTATCTGTCAGTTCACTGACATCGTGATCCATGCAATCCATCCAAAAAGCATTTATCACGTTTCTATAATGGAGCACTTGAAGCAGTTTTTTTTTTTTTGTTCGATGAATTGCATGTACTCGCATGATTCTTGCACTTTTTGGGTTGTATCTTTCATGGCTGAACGCATTTATTGTAAGTCGCTTTGGAAAGAAACGTAATGTAAGGAAAATTACACATTTCCATCTGGTATATTGAAATGAGGGAAATGGGGTGTGGTAATCTCAGAGCAAAGCAACTCGTGTTGATAGACCAGACAACACAAAGACAGCGAGAATATCGCCTTGAATGTCCAGAGTCGGGCGTCCCGCACCTGTGCTTGAAGCAACGCTAACTTCTTGGACATCTTCCACACGGTGCTCAATCAGCCTCAAACTATTTAACACTTCGTCGTCCATATCTTGAAGAGCACTTATCCGCCCGAGTATTTCTAGAAAGTCTTCAATACGGGCCAGTATGGTATCTGCTGATAAACCATGTTGATCAATTTGATACTCGTAAGAATCCCACCTTATTTTCATAGGTCATGCAAAGTACTGTCCTTCCATCCTTCTCGTTTATTCGGTGCTGTTCTGGTGCCAGCCTGCTGTTCTCCAACCTAAACGACAGAATAGATCGTTTGTCCTTATGACCCAAAACGACCCATATGACCGTTCGCAGGTCCAGCGCCCCCTGTCGACAGGCTGAAGAAATGACGTGTTTTTTGTGGGGTAACCCGGAAGTTGACGTTCAATTTGCTTCTGCCGAAAAATCCATTCCAACGGTTCATTTCAATGGAAGAGAGATAATCACGGCAGATAAACTCCGCTTTAAAGGTATTCTAAGCGTTAAGGCATCAATAAGGTAAACGGAAGACCATTTTCAATAAACCACTCAAATGATCAACATGGGGGTTGTAGACCTACAGGAAGTGATGCAAACACGCCATTCACAGGGGCTCAGCTCACCTGAGCGTGAGATGGAGACGTCTGGTCACTTTTATATCGTGGCGATGCCACAATATAAATCAAGGCGTTAAGGTTGACAAAAATCAGTAGATATACTATATATATATACTATAAATCTAGCCCCACTGGAAGTGGTGTAATTAGTAGGTGACCTAGGGATCAAGGACACTTGGGAGTGAGCAAGAGACCTGGGGTCTGTTTTATATGAAATAGGGCTGTCTTCTATCCTCCTCTACTCTACTACTAGTATAACTATGGCATTCAGCCATCCCTGGAAGGAGAGGGTCTACGGTGTGTTCCCTTTAGTTATCCATCAGTTCCCACCGGAGTTTGTGAGAGTTTTCCTGGCCTGATGAGTTTGATGTGTAATGTTGTTATAGCGTTATGTAGTAGCCTTTGTATGAGGCTCTTTACACTGTGGTGAGGGCAATACACTTTACCACATAGACAGACAGATGGTATAAACAGACATAATTAGACATATATATTGACAGATAGAATGTCTGACACAGACATAACCAGATGCTGTACAACAAAGGTCTTTAATTGTATGTGTGGGTGTGTGTGTGTGCGCGCGTGTGTGTGCGCGTGTGTGTTAAGTCACGCCCCCTCCAGGGCCATGTACATCCATATATGGTATGCAAGACGAGCGGATTACTGCATCAGCAAAGGGGGAGGGTGTGTACGATAGATAAATATAAAGAAAGACAAAGAAGACATGGGCAATTAGAAAAGAAAGTGATAGTAGGCCTATGCGAT
The DNA here is from genome assembly GCA_026745465.1 of Lota lota. Classification (NCBI taxonomy): domain Eukaryota; kingdom Metazoa; phylum Chordata; class Actinopteri; order Gadiformes; family Lotidae; genus Lota; species Lota lota. Next base: position 97,703 of record JACYXH010000384.1, on the reverse strand, counting down.
TAGGCTGCTCTTTCGAACTATGATTGAGAGTAGATGCTTCCATCCAAGGGACATATTTAATGCAATTAAGTTACATTACATAGATAGGCTACATAAAACATATGGGTCGTAGGAGGCCTACAAATACACAGTAGACATTGGGGCTCGAACATGTGTGCGTGTAGGATTGGAAGTTCGTTTTCTGAAGCTTGCACACATCGCTCTTTCTCGCACGCACACACGCACACAAACCTCGTTGGGTTTGATTGGTTCATTAAAACTGTATGTTTTTAAATCCGTTGTGAGATCGAGGATCAGTAGGATCTCCGAGAAACAGCAACTCACGGACACGACTTCAGATATAATATACATATGTAAAATATATATGTAAATGTAATCAAATGTTTTGAGGATCTTTGAAAAAACAGTTCTCCACTGGCATACCCTCAAACTATAATGCCTCAAAGTGGGCACCTGCTGTGGGACCCTCATAATTGCAATTATTATGTCCTGTACCTTAGTCTTTCATACCCAACAACACGAACAAGCGCGACCACACTGCCACCTAGCGGTCGCTTTGGGAACTGGTCATGTAAATGTCTTAAGAAGCTCACAGCAGGATTAAAAACCACCAACTGAGAAAATAAAATGTGTAAAAGATTATTTTATCTGCTTTGCTTTGAATTTAAAGTTAGCTTGAAATCATTAGCAATTAATAAAACCACATTTAATCGATTCATTTAGAAGATGCTTTTATCCAAAGCAACTTTTAGTGAACTTGGATACATTTAACTTTAAGGAACAGGCAAGGGTTGGACTACGTTTGATGGTGTAAGATGCCAAAAGCCACACTTTTAAGATACTAAACAAAACAAACATTTAGATTTTTATTCAAAAACACTTGCCAGAAGGTTACAACACACAAACTCCAGACATGACAAAATCTGAAGGCAAAAAAAATTAAAAAATTAAAAAGAACCCTTTGAAAAGACTAAGTTTTCCTTACTCCTCGCCCGGTGGTTAAGGAGGAGGAGGAGGAGGAGGAGGAGGAGAATAATACGGGAGCAAATCAAAAAGAACCGACAAGGAGATGACTCTATTTACACGTGGTCTACGAAGCGAGAGAAGTATCTGGAACCTGGACGAAGATAACGGACGGGGCTGGAACTCGTGGTAGCTGGGGCGTGCTGGGACCCCAACGCGCAGGAGACGGGACATTTCCCACACGCGACTGTGTCTACGCTGAGATCGAACGGAGGTCTGCCCAATGATGGGGGCAGTTCAGCGGAGGATCTCCGCGTAGGACAGATGTACAGGCTTCAGAACGTTTTTACGGATAAAAACAGAAACCCGGCCACCGGGAGCATCTTGTTCAGTGCGTCTGTAGCCGGCTTCTGGCTTGAAGCAGCTCAAGAGGATGAGAGTGATTTTTTTCTTGTGAACCACTAAAATATTCTGTTCAACCAGTGTCCGGACTGGTTGCACCGGTGTAAATGTGGCGTCGAAGTTCCAGTTTCAGAAGCCCAGTGTCTGTTGCTCCACACACACGCGCACAAACACACCCACAAATGAAAAAAAAAACGGGGGAAAAAAAACATTGTAGACAAACGTTGTGGGAAAACCCTGGTCAGTTTCTATGGTAACATCTAGATAATTATAGGACCAGCAGCGCCCCCTGCTGGATCTATTCATCATCATCGTCATCGTCGTCATCTTCTCCTTCATCCTCTGCAGCCCTCTTCCTCTTCTCCCCTTGGACCCCCGCTGCAGCTGCTTCTGGGAACAAACCGAGGGGGAGAGAGAGAGGGAGGGATGGGGGAGAGAGAGCGAGAGAGAGCGAGAGAGAGAGACAGAGGGATGGGGGAGAGAGAGAGAGGGAGGGATGGGGGAGAGAGAGCGAGACAGAGGGATGGGGGAGAGAGAGAGCGAGAGGGATGGGGGGAGAGAGAGAGGGATGGGGGGAGAGAGAGCGAGAGAGAGACAGAGGGATGGGGGAGAGAGCGAGAGAGACAGAGAGGGATGGGGAGAGAGAGAGCGAGAGAGAGACAGAGGGATGGGGGAGAGAGCGAGAGAGACAGAGAGGGATGGGGAGAGAGAGCGAGAGAGAGGGATGGGGGAGAGACAGAGAGGGATAGACAGAGGGATAGAGAGAGAGAGGGATAGGGAGAGAGACAGAGCGATAGAGTGAGAGAGGGATAGGGAGAGAGACAGAGAGGGATAGAGTGAGAGAGGGATAGGGAGAGAGACAGAGAGGGATAGAGTGAGAGAGGGATAGGGAGAGAGACAGAGAGGGATAGAGTGAGAGAGGGATAGGGAGAGAGATAGAGAGGGATAGAGTGAGAGAGGGATAGGGAGAGAGATAGAGAGGGATAGAGTGAGAGGGATAGGGAGAGAAAGGGCGTTAAACCGTGGAAGTGCTGAAGGTGTTTTGTGTTGTCCTAATTAAAACAAGGGCTGGGCGATGAGCTACAGGTTATTTTCTCTCAAAATCATGCGAGATAGAACTTATTGTACAGTAACCATTGTTATCTTCCATCCAATTTACATTGGCATTTAAATATGACATTTAAATATAGGACGAAATCCAATGCATCGGACTATACATTCATACACCACTATTTAGATAAATATAGACAACACCAAAAAACCCTAGTTCGGATGACATCATTTCCTGTTTCCTGTGCGAGGCACTGTGGCGAGAGTAGCAGTCTGCTGTGGGAGGGCTGCTCACCCACACCCCATCATCATCACCACCGGACACATACCCCCCATCTTCATCCTCCACTCCATCGTCATCACCACCCCCACCACCGGACACATACCCCCATCTTCATCCTCCACCCCATCGTCATCACCACCACCGAACACATACCTCCATCTTCATCCTCCACCCCATCGTCATCACCACCCCCACCCCCACCGAACACATACCCCCATCTTCATCCTCCACACCATCGTCATCACCACCCCCACCGGACACATACCCCCATCTTCATCCTCCACCTCCACCACCACCGAACACATACCTCCATCTTCATCCTCCACCCCATCGTCATCCTCTTCAACGTAGTCATCATCGTCCTCTTCGTCCTGGAATCAGGCAGAGACACATGGACCGACGTTAGCACCGCATTCAAGGAAAACAGTCTAGACTCCACCGGCGACTCAACGAACTGATCGAATCAGCCGTGTTAATTATAGCGTTGTGTACATTAATGATTGATGATTATTGATGGCTTGAGACTTCAGAATGATAGTAGGGTGACATCCTGTCACACACTTCCCACTCTTAAGGAAATAGTCAAAGACATTTGCATATCGATAGTGACCGTTTCAATGTCTTTTTTTTTTTATACGTCGCTATTTTTTCTCCAGGAGGTAGAGCAGGCTGACTTGTAACCGGAAGGTTGCCAGTTCGATCCCCGGCTCCTCCTAGCTGAGTGTCTCGAGGTGTCCCTGAGCGAGACGCCTCACCCTGACCGCTCCAACGAGCTGGCTGTCGCCTTGCGTGGTTGACTCCGCCGTCGGTGTGTGAATGGTTGTCGTCCCCCCCCCCCGTCCCCCCCGTCGCTTTGCATAAAAGCGTCTGCTACATGCCCTGAATGTAAACGTACTAAAAATCTGAAAGAGCCTAGGGTCGATCTACCAGTTGAACCCGTGACATCACTTCCTGTCCCTACAAGGGACCAGTCATGGCCCAGCGCTGCCTGGCGACTCACCTGAATGCCGTCCTTCATCAGGTAGGACAGCCCGACATCGTCGCCGTCTGACCCCTCGTCTTCCTCATCGTCATCATCGTCATCGCCGTCTCCCGTGGGGCCAGCCTCGTCATCATCTACCGCACACACGCACACACACACACACACACACGCACACACGCACACAGTCAGCTAAACTGGAATACACGCTCTACCGAAGAAAACCCAAACGCTGCCTCCAATAATGGAATAATTGTTCCAGTACACTCATTTAATCTGGATCGGTATCTCCCCCAGCACAGGGTGAATACAGTTCACCCCGGTGTGACCCCGGCCCGGTGAGACCCGGTCGCCTCACCGTCCTCGTCCTCCTCCTCAGAGTCCGGAGCCTCGTTGTCCTCCGGGTCGAACCCGTCCAGGTACACGATCTGGGGCAGCAGGTCGAACACGCTGGCTCGGTAGTCGTCCAGGGACGTCACCTCGCAGCCAATCAGCTCCAGCCGCTGCAGGCTCTTCAGGCTCCGCTGGGGAGAGAGGGCGTCGCCCGTTCACGTTGCGATTTCTGTATCGTGCCGTCGACAGACGGACGGACGAGATAAGTCGTCTTAAGACTCTCTCGGGATAAAACGAACCCCGCTGGCCAGAACATCTACCGTGTTCCACGTGGCGCTGTTCGATGTGACGATATATATCGGGGGGGCGAGAGAACAATGTTTACTGATATTTGTTTATCGATATTTCCCTCTATTGTTCCTATCGCTGTTTTACTGAAACAGTGTTTTTATGTTTGTTTTGGATATTCTATATTGATATATTGTGCTTCTTTTGTTCACTGGCTGCAGTACTGGAGATTTCTGGAAGAGAGTGGTTACTTTTTATATTCATATACTTAATTTATTTATTGGCTGCACTATTGAATATTTCTGAAACTTGAACAAGAGTTGTTTACTTTAATATTTATTTTGTTCAATATGTGTGATAGCTCTGCTCAACGTCACTACAAAATAAAGGAGAAAAGAGAAAGTGCCTTTCATTTGTATTTAGTTGACAGGATTATCAAAAAGGTAGTCATGAGGCATGTGGTTATCTTTGGTAGACATTTTTCTCAAAGTATTTACAGAAAACGTACTATATTGTGATGTATATCGTCATCGAGATTTGAAATGACCCATATCTCGATAGAAGACTTTGACCATATCGCACAGAACCTTGTTCCAAGGATATGTACTAGAACATCGGTCCTCCACAGTCCAGACTAACCACCCGCAGGTAGACAGAGAAACTGCATGGGACCGCTGGACATTTTATTTATTTTTTATTATAGAAATGTAGGCATTTTACATTTGAATCCTGCCCTATTGCAACGTGTTTATAATAGTGCGTTATTCACTCATTTAAGTACTAATTAATGACGCTTACTGTTTCCAAGACTTCATGAACACATCGTGTGTGATAATTATTCATGCACGTACAAAATCCCGATTGCTTATGGCTGGTTTAAGCAATAAAGAAATGTCCCTAAAGTACTCAAATAAAGAATTGTCTTGCATTCCTCGTCTGTTTCATTCGACCATCAGTCTGTTAGAAGATCGAAAAGGGGAAACTGTACCAATAGTATCATTGTATTGTTCACTGTTGAACCCCCTACCTTCTCCTTTATGCATTATATAACTGTAAGTCACTTTGCATAGACACATCTCCTAAATGGCTCAACAGTAACTGAGCTACTCCCAGCGTTATCAGCTCACGTGAAGGCTCAGCAAGGTGGTGGACGGCAGTCTTACCAAGGCTTCCAGGGCGCTCAGATCCTTGATCTTGTTTCCACAGAGGTTGAGGTAGCTCAGGCTGGGGCACTTGGCCACCAGGACGTCCAGACCCCCGGAGATGGCATTGTTGTTCACCTCCAGCTGAGAGAGAGAGAGAGAGAGAGAGAGAGAGAGAGAGAGAGAGAGAGAGAGAGAGAGAGAGAGAGAGAGAGAGAGAGAGAGAGAGAGAGAGAGAGAGAGAGAGAGAGAGAGAGAGAGAGAGAGAGAGAGAGAGAGAGAGAGAGAGAGAGAGAGAGAAAATGTACAAGTATGTTCCAACCATACTTTCAGTTCTCAGATGCCGCACCTCGTCGCGGCGGGGGCTCGAACCGCCGACCCCAGGATTGGAAGAACTGTCTCACCGCAAAGCCGATTGGTTGCAGCCATTAGGCTTGGTTGGTTGTGGTGTTCTTAAGGGCGATTGGCAGTGAGGTTTGGCTTTACAAGGACTTCATTACCAGGCCATACATGAGCATAAACGCAGTAGTTAAGCGAAAGTGTGCCTATTCACTGGTACACAACCATCATCGCACAGATCGATTGTAAACCATCAAGATGCAGCAACAACGAGATGTTTGCAATAACAGCAGGTGCAAAGGTGTCCTTACACCGTTCTAACCAGGACGGTGGGGTGCTTTACACCATACATGTTGCACCCCCCTATTTAACCGCCAGGTGTGAGGTTTACCTGCCGCTTTTCAAATCTGGGCTTGTAACAAGCGTCTTGCGCGGGGGGGTTGTGACTGACCTTGTGTAGCTTGGGGAGGAGCGGGAGCTTGGCCAGCGAGCTGAGGCCCACGCTGACCATACTGAGGAACTCCAGCTCCTTGTACTCGTCAGTCAGCCCCTCCACCTCGCCGTCAACAGACCGACAGCTGTGCACGTCCAGTTCCAGCACCTGGAACGCAACACGCACACACACACACACGCACACACACACTTAGAATGAACAACCCACGTACGGCTCAGATGGTGGAGAAGGCAAACTAAGGGATGCTGGTTTAATCCTCTTGAGCTCCATCTGGAAAATGCGTTGAGGTGTCTTTGTGCAATCTAAACTCCTAACTCCTCCTGATGAGCAAGTCCACGCCGTTAATAGGGTTTTACCTGCTAAGCACTTGAGTGGAGACAGTGTTTAGAGGGGGTGTTATGTAAAGGGCGTTTGTGTACTAAATATAATATATATTTATTGCCGTCCTTTTCCTGTTTGAGGTAACGTGCTTTTAACATGAGCATTTCATTCAGGGAAGAGCACAAACTCCCATTCAAATCCAAAGAAACCATACAATTTTAATTGTCCGTGTCGTCTTGCCTCCATCAGGATAAACACTGATGAGAGTTTAACTAATAGTTTTAACGATTTATTCGGTCCGATCGAGGCACGCCTTGCAGCGACACGCCTCCACAAACCAACATCCGGTCTCGCGGCCAATACGCTAACTGACGCCGAGACTAAACTGGAAAAAAAATGCCGTAATGTAAATGTTCCTGTACATCTTTCTAAGAAGTTCAGAAAGAGGTTAATGAACGACCGAGTTCGTATTGTGCGCGCAGTACCGTTTAACGTTACATAAGAAATACAAGTCCGACAATATTATTGTCGAAAGGTAGAACGACCTACTTAAAAAAAATAGCTGTTTAAATTGAATGTGTGATAGTGTGCGTCGAAGCGACGTAACGTACACGTCTGTCTATAAGAAAGTCAAGCAGTTTGTCGACACATAATGATAACTTTGACAGGTCGGTAACACGCTTTAGGTACTGTCGATGCCCCGCTCGTTCTTGGATGCTGAAATGCAAAGCGTAGCTTAAATCCGAGTGCACGCGCCCGTGGCGTACGGAAGCGCGGCGTTAGTTCTACATAAACTACGTTAAGCTGTGGGTGATAAAAAAAGGTGAAATACTCGGCTACCGAGTGACCACTAAACTCACGCAACGGAACATTAGCGCTTTATCTGTTAGCTTAGCGCTGGGGCTGCATGCATGAGGCTCGCGCGTGCACAACTGCACCCCGCGAGCGAGAAGTCAGTGCGAGTGTTCGAATGCGCGCGGATCCTGACCTAAAAACCAATAACGCACAATTGTCGATCACGTTTAAATGTGTAACTTCTTCGATGAATGTTGGAGAAAGCGACAACACACTGCGTATGACGCCTAAAAATAGGCTTCACTATGACCACAAGAGGAAACAACGACATGGAGCATCGTCATCTTGCAGCCACTGTCAAGTCAAGGCACCTTTAACCAAATATTTACGATTAGTAAATACATTCAAATCGAACTATTCCGATTGCATACCTCGGAGGGGTCCCTGTCCCCCAGCTCCATGCTGATGCGCTTCTTCATGTCCATCGTGAAGCTAAAGTAGTCCTAAAACAGGCAACAACAAAGGAAAACTGAAAATAAAACGCTGCTTTTTGGGCGCGCTATCACTGTGGCCTTCCTGTTTCAATGGCGGCTAAGCAACATCTAAACCTCCATGTTAGTCTGCACCCTACCTCCGCACCCAAACCCCGCCTACTTGATACTGAATATTACATTTTGACACGATTCTGTGTGCTCATTGGCCCCTTGAAACGCCCCTCATGGAGAAACTCGGTTATTTACATACTACCTATGCATTCGTTTCGCTATTGGCTTGGAGCGCAAGGGCTTTAAATGATTAGAACCAATCACAATGAACCAATGGCTCTTTTAAACGTCGCACACGCCCACTCTTTGTTGTCATTGGCGCCATTACTGGCCGGTGTTTTCGGGCGCACGTCGCAACTTCTACCAAACTCCCTAGTTTTAGTGTATAATAACTGAATACGGCCAGACTAGGAATGTCAAGAGACATTTCAAGAGAAGAATAAAGCCTCTTAAAGCCTTTTTCTTTTAAAAGAAGGTTTAGGATAGTAACTTAATTACATTAGTCCTGTTAATAAGGGCACCGTGGTGGTATAACACGTTAAATATGTGTTGTTGATATCTAACATTGGATTAGGGTTCAGAAACAACTATTTTGCTCATGCTTTGTTTATTTTAATATGCGTTTCAATAATGCATTTCATACCATTCACAAAGTATTGCAGAGTGCACTTTTTTTTAAATATTGGGCAGAAAAAAAAGGGATGTTAGCTATTTTTGCAAACATTTGCTTGCAAATATATAATGTAGGCCTATCAGGCTTCACGTTATCCATGCTTCTGATTCCATGGGTGCCAACGACAGCTGCAGCCTTTAGTGGTCCTAAAAACACGACTTCCTTTAAATGTGCACACTCTTAAAAGATCCAGGATTAAGATCTTTTTTTTTTCTTTTATAAAAGAGCCTCAGGCGAATAGCGTACGCTACTTGTTATGGGTGTTTTCAGGTTATTGAAAGAAACGCAGACCCTTAATTAATAGCCTTTGGATAAAATTGCACCGGGGAATGTTTACCAACGGCAGACTGCGGATTCGACATGGATAATATGGTTAGAGAACTGTAGTCTATTGATTCCCCCCCACCCGTAATCTAGTCCTTATAAAAGCCTACATCCATAGTCCTTTCCACTTCTGGGAAGTTTTCTACTTGAAACTTTATAAGCCTTCTGTATTACAAAACCAATTTCGTCAACACCGCCGAATACTAACTATTTATATAGCAGAATAAGAGTAAAGTTGAGGCAATCGCTTGGTATCTCGATGTAATCGGAGCGCTTGGTCTAAAAAAAACGAACAAAACTGTTGCAGAAGGATCCTAATTAGTCTACTGGGCTACTGTGTAATGGACAGCTGTCCCTGTATCCTCGCTTTATTCGAATATAGCGTTCACACTCCGATAACGGCGTCGAGGGCGTTTCTATGATTTGAGGACATTAGGGAACCTCTGTAGGGTGGGGTGGGGGGGGGAGGATAGGATCCTCCCCCAAATTGTATTTCTTTTTAATAAAAAGCTATATTTTGATGCCTTCTTGTTATTATACACTATGGCATCTAATTTACATTCAATTTCTTAGTCATCGACATTTTTTAATGTGTACATCAAAACAGCTGTTTACTTTCCAGATTAAATATGACCTGTGATGGATTTTCTTTTCGTTTTTAGTAACTAGTAATGAGTAGAAAACATACTTCACAACCACTATCGTTAAACATTTATTTACATGCTTCAGTACCAGACTACAGAAAAACAGTTACATGTATTTATGTTGCCAGTAGTTCGTTCTACCATTTTCCTCACACTCTCACTCTCTCACACACAAACACAATATATATATATAATAAATAAACTATAATATATATATATACTTTTTTTTAATATATAATTTTAGATCGGGGGCTGTTCATAAAACATCCAATCATCCGTCCAGCCTCGGACGGAGGCTGAGACGGAGCCTCGGACGCCGCTGGCGATGTCAACAGCCATCAACCAGAGGATCGGGGGACAGGAAACATTAGAATAGGCGTTCGTTGATTTATTCGAGAGAGCTGCTTAACGACACATTGACGCTTTAAGAACGTCTAGTAGCCTACTTCATCATAAGTTAAGTGATCAACCGCTACACAACAGGCGTGTACGTGTGTGTGTGTATGTGTGCAGGTGTGTGTATGTAATACGTGTGGGTGGGTGTAATACATACCATGTGTTATCTTAGCCATGAGCCATCGTGTCTCAACGCCGCTACGACCAGTTCAATCTGAGACGGATGCGGGAAACGGACTAGTCCCCCACTGACTGTGAAACATAGCCCCTCCCACTTTCCACGGTCACGCCCACAAGCCCTCCTTGGACACGACCCAGAGAGACAGAGCGAGAGAGAGTGTTTGTACAGCAGAATGTACGGACTGCTGTGGTTCTGGATGAGCGTAGCTCTTCTGCTACCCTGCTACGGTGAGTACCGCACGGCCTAGGACCTGTCCAGCTGGGAACTGGGACGCTCCCACTTGTAGTGAATGGTTTATAGAAGAACAGCATTTTTACTAAGGTTTACTTTTATTATGAATTACTATGACGATTTATGGTCATTGTTTTTATTGGATTATATCATTTAAACCTTAATGACGATTTTATCAAAATGGATTTTCTTCTTTTGTTTATTTACATGTCGTTCATGACCAGGCATGGCATTCTTGTAGACATGAATCGTGAGTAGGGTGATTCTGGAGTTTGATAAAAGACGAGAAGTGGTTAAAAGTCACAAGGGATGTTGGCACGCGTATGTCTGTGTATGTCTGTGTATGTCTGTGTGTGTGAGAGAGAGAGAGAGAGAGAGAGAGAGAGAGAGAGAGAGAGAGAGAGAGAGAGAGAGAGAGAGAGAGAGAGAGAGAGAGAGAGAGAGAGAGAGAGAGAGAGAGAGAGAGAGAGAGAGAGAGTGTGTGTGTGTGTGTGTGTGTGTGTGTGTGTGTGTGTGTGTGTGGGCCATGTGTGTGTGTGTGTTGGATTTTGACACGTCTGATCTGGTAGGAAGTGAAACTGCTAGCAAGTATCACTTTGAACAATCCTTTTGTGAACACAATTATTTATCCAGGCCTACCTAATTAGTGACGTTGGGCAGGTAAAACATGCAGTTCCCATGAGGCCATATTGGTTCCAAAAAACCCTTTATTAATAAGAAATTATGTGGTTTGGGGGAACCTCCTAGACGAGGACCAGGTAGACCTGATCCATGTTGTGACTCGTCCTCACTCAGGGGACTTTGTCCTCACTTCAACTTTCACGTTCTCAAAACATAATAGCTCAACTGATTTTCTGACGAGCCATGTGTGTGTGTGCGTTTAGTCCGTTAGCTGAATGTTGGGAGAGATCCATAGGGTGTTAATATAATGTCGGTTGGTGACTAACCACCATATTGACAATGGATCGAGTTCACACCAGGTTGAATTCACACTAAACTGAAGTCACAGCAGATTGAATTCACACTAAACTGAAGTCACACCAGATTGAATTCACACTAAACTGAAGTCACACCAGATTGAATTCACACTAAACTGAAGTCACAACAGATTGAATTCACACTAAACTGAAGTCACACCAGATTCAATTCACACTAAACTGAAGTCACACCAGATTCAATTCACACTAAACTGAAGTCACACCAGATTAAATTCCCCCCGGATGAATTTCCCACCAGATTATATTCACGCCATGACAGAATTGACACCGGACCAGATTCATGCTCCGGGTCTTGTGCACCAGAAGTTTGGGAAAGCTTATAGGAGGCCATCTAGGTCATCCACAGCTGCAGGGCGAGTTCTACTGCCATTATGTGTCGTAGCATCCAAGCTACAGCGGCCCAAAAACGATCAGACACAGGCTTCTGTAAACCGATGCCATGTTGATACTTCCCCTCATTAAATTTTTTTTATGACTTTCAGCATTTCACGGTGATGCCAAGGCTAACGCTAAGCTACTCCCAGTTCAGCTTGGCTTGTGGATCAGATAGGATCATAGGATCATGATCCGGCCACAATGGCATTGCACGCTCAGATTATGGTTTCAATATAAAAGGGTAATAATGTGACCCTTCATATTCAAGTAAATACATTTTACATGATGAATACCTCAAGATAGATGTAGAAAAACAATAGTAAATCAAGGTGTTTTCATTGGCTCGGGCCAATGAGTGCGAGTCGTTTAAAAAGAAATGACTCGCACTGATTGGCCCAGGCCAATGAAAACACCTTGATTTACTTTCTTACACCGTACACCCTTTCCCTGAACCTGAGCCTTTCAGTGATCACAGGGGAAAACAGGCTCCGGTTGCAGCATCATCCCATTGGGTTGCTCGGGCGGTGCAGCCAGTTGTTATATTTACCTCAATGCTTGGGGGTGTTGGTGGGGTGGGGGTGATGTCAGGTTGTGGTAGAGTGAGGGGGTGCTAAGAGTGCATGTGCTGATCGGGGGTTTCCACCTTTTGATGATGGGAAAGTCTTTACTGGGGGCTGATCTGGTTGTGAAGAATCCTCCACACGGGAATAGAAACAAGGCTTATCTTTTGAGTGACCAAACTTGCAGCTGAGTGAACCGGTTTGGTCAGTGGCGATAAGACACCGGCGTAGTGCAGTGCATCTCCCTTTGTCCGAACCTGCTGTAAAACACAGCTATTTTAAAGTTCCACCACCGACTTCAAAATCATCATTTGGGGTTTGGATTAAATCCGTGTGTGTCAGAATGTATTCTTCCACATGAAACCCTTGAATCATTTGTGCTTTTGACTTACACTGAATCCGCTTTCTCCCACAGCCAATTATACGCTCGAAGACACCACAACCATCATGGACGAATATTATGACTACGACTACAGTAATGACTTCAAAACCCTTACTTACCCATCATTTCTGATTATGTTTACTAAACAGTAATTCGTTGATTAGACGTGTCTGTAAACTAGCTAAGGGGACATCTTTTTGGGGTAAATTAACAAACGTTTAGCTTCCTTATGCGGTGAACTGATGTAGGTTTTTCGCCCAGATGTTACGTCGTACGTGGACTTCGATGTGGGAGCAGACTCAGTCGACAAAAAGGTAGGAAAAATGTTATGAAAATATTATAGCAAGGGAAAAATAATTACAGTAAGGATCAGTAGAGCCACCATTTTATTATGGTCTATAAAACCTCCCCAAACATCCCAACACCAGTTGATCTTTCCTCACCCTCACAGTTCGGTGTGGGTCAGGTGACCCTGGTTCTCCTACTTGGATTGGCTGTCCTCCATATCCTCCATTAAGTGGGCAGGCTGGCGGGGTTTTCAATCTCCAGGTATGACCAGTACACCCGTCATCCTTTATCCCCAAACCGGAAGCCCTCCCAGCAGGGTAGAGGGGATGACATGTTTACTGGGAAGCTCCCAGTAGGACACATTACAAGAGGGTGGGGGTATGTAACATAGCCTAGTTGATGTCAGGCAAGACAAGATGGCTGTGCGAAGTAGAGATCAACAGGCTTACCTTTAATAATGTTTATTTGACCTGTAATGACATCATCTTCATTGGCATGAGAACATTGAACAGAACATTCCTGCAGATTTCTACTGGTGTTATTATTGGTGGTACACATTTGTAAATTGTATTTAATGTTTGTAATATTTGAATTACTTCTTTACATTAGGTCTTCTTCCAGACCCTCAAGCCCTCATTGGAGACAAAAATAAATAAAAAACACCTCGGACCAGCCGAGTTTGAAGCTGCCGATCAGAAGTGCACGAGCAGAAGTGCACGAGCAGAAGTGCACGAGCAGAAGAACCCATGGAACCTGCATGACCTCGGTCGACTCAAGCGCCGTCTAACACGATATGCATCCCCCCAGTTTTGTATACTTTATACAATATACCGCAATGTAATTTTGCTGAATACAACGTATTTTTGTCTCCATACCAAAGAACGCCAACCACTTACACTGGCCCTCGAATACGCACGTGGTCATCCACGCATTGGATTGGTCCACGAACAACAGCTGCGCCGATCGCTAACGAGGACGTTAGCATGACTTGCTTGTCATGCTGAAAGTGACTTGCTTGTCATGCTGAAAGTGACTTGCTTGTGACTTGCGTGTCATGCTGAAAGTGACTTGCTTGTCATGCTGAAAGTGACTTGCTTGTCATGCTGAAAGTGACTTGTGACTTGCTTGTCATGCTGAAAGTGACTTGCTTGTCATGCTGAAAGTGACTTGCTTGTTATGCTGAAAGTGACTTGCTTGTGACTTGCTTGTCATGCTGAAAGTGACTTGCTTGTGACTTGCTTGTCATGCTGAAAGTGACTTGCTTGTGACTTGCTTGTCATGCTGAAAGTGACTTGCTTGTGACTTGCTTGTCATGCTGAAAGTGACTTGCTTGTCATGCTGAAAGTGACTTGCTTGTGACTTGCTCGTCATGCAAGTTTGACGGTCGGCACGACAATCAAACAGCGCATCCTACTGGTCCATAGACTTATCACAATGAAACCCACAGAACATTGTAAAATTACTATTTGTCACCCAACTAAACAGAATGTTAAAATTTCACAAAAACACTGGCGCTCACTCGATGCATTTGGGCCGCGCCCTTCTTTAATTCAACCTAAACACGTAGCTTTGCAAATCACAGAACACGTCAATTACACAAACCTGACATTTTACATAAAGCGTCAGCCAACTAAAAATCCCCCACAAGGGTATTCGTTTTCCAAACAAGGAAAAAATACAAACATCCGCTGATCAAACCGGACTTTGCGTAAAAGACAAAAACAACCACACAGACCATGTATGGATCAACGTTAAAACAAAAACCGCTATATAAAACAAAACCTCCAGCTAAGAAACAACCCCGAACCATGTTTGTTAAACACCGTCGACGTCGTACCACTTCCTGTCGTTCTCCCCGCCCAGATCTCCAGTCATGGCCATGTAGGCATCTAGCTGGGCGTCCAGGTACTTCTTGGACATGGACATGTAGTCGTCCAGCTGCTGGTCCAACTCCTCCTTGGTGGGGACCACCTTCCTCTTGAACTGTGGTTTCCAGCCTGGTGAGATGAGGACAGAGTATTAGAGTATGAAGCTACCAAATACTGCTAACATCAACCAAATAGAGCTAGAAGGGATGATGCTAACCTCTACCAAATACTGCCAGCATCAACCAAATAGAGCTAGAAGGGATGATGCTAACCTCTACCAAATACTGCCAGCATCAACCAAATAGAGCTAGAAGGGATGATGCTAACCTCTACCAAATACTGCCAGCATCAACCAAATAGAGCTAGAAGGGATGATGCTAACCTCTACCAAATACTGCTAACATCAACCAAATAGAGCTAGAAGGGATGATGCTAACCTCTACCAAATACTGCTAGCATCAACCAAATTCCGCTAGCATTAACCGGGCTAACCTAGACCAAATACTGCTACAACCAACCCTGCTAACCTCAACCAAACACTGCTAGCATCAACCATGCTAACCTCAACCTAATACTAATACCATGTTCATCTAAACAAAATACTACTAGCATCCACTACGCTAACCAAACATTGATTTCTGAATTGAAAACCAGATTTCTGAATTGAAAACCAGATTTCTGAATTGAAAACCAGATTTCTGAATTGAAAAATGTGGACATTTGTAGTTTGGACGTCCGTTTATCAACAAAATATCCGATGTCAAAATTTCTGAAAGGAAAAAAAAAGGGACATTTACATTTGGCATATTCTTACCATGGTAAATGCAGTACAGTAGTAAAAAGTGAGGCCGTAGATGCCTGACGATTCCTTATGGTTTGTTTTAAGCTTTGGTAAGCTACCCAAAAACAAGCAAAACTAGGATACTTCAATAGGGAATCTTGATATATTTGTGATAGCCTTTTGTTTATTATTGGTCATGCCTGCTTACGGTATAAAACCGATAGATAACCCCCCCCTGTAGCCAGGTTGCATCACAGCCTATCAGATATCAGACATGAGACTCATCACCAAATGTCTCTAAATTTATATTCATGAGAAAGCTAGAACCTTTGCCATTTAAAAATCGATTAACATACTTTTCAAATCCAAATATTAAACACATTTCCGGGTACAACTTCCGCCGGGGACAGGCTACCAGAAACAGGGACACCTAGTCACGCTATGCTACCTCCACCAAACACTGCTAGCATCAACCATGCTAACATCAACCAAACATTGCTAGCATCCATCAACCATGCTAACTTCAACCAAACATTGCTAGCATCCATCAACCATGCTAACTTCAACCAAACATTGCTAGCATCCATCAACCATGCTAACTTCAACCAAACATTGCTAGCATCCATCAATCATGCTAACTTCAACCAAACATTGCTAGCATCCATCAACCATGCTAACTTCAACCAAACATTGCTAGCATCCATCAACCATGCTAACTTCAACCAAACATTGCTAGCATCCATCAACCATGCTAACTTACACCAAACATTGCTAGCATCCATCAACCATGCTAACATTAACCAAACATTGCTAGCATCCATCAAACATGCTAACTTCAACCAAACATATCCAGCATCCATCAACCATGCTAACTTCAACCAAACATTGCTAGCATCCATCAACCATGCTAACTTCAACCAAACATTGCTAGCATCCATCAACCATGCTAACTTCAACCAAACATTGCTAGCATCCATCAACCATGCTAACTTACACCAAACATTGCTAGCATCCATCAACCATGCTAACTTACACCAAACATTGCTAGCATCCATCAACCATGCTAACTTCAACCAACCATTGCTAGCATCCATCAACCATGCTAACATTAACCAAACATTGCTAGCATCCATCAAACATGCTAACTTCAACCAAACATATCCAGCATCCATCAACCATGCTAACTTCAACCAAACATTGCTAGCATCCATCAACCATGCTAACTTCAACCAAACATTGCTAGCATCCATCAACCATGCTAACTTAAACCAAACACTGCTAGCATCAACTATGCTAAAACACCGCTAACATTACCAAAATACCGTTGACACTAACCAGGCCAGAAACTAAATTGTTAACCAGTCTGAACACTACTTCCCTGAACCAAATAGGGTTTATTTCGACCGGACTACTACTGTGAATGCATGTGTGATTAGTTCTTAATCTGCTAATGACATCATCCCTGTTCAGAGTAAAACCTTGTTCGGGTGCGTGTTGCCAGGTGTTAGTCTGGACCGGTCTGGGGTTGGTGCTGGTGCTGGTGGTTCCTGTGTCTCCCATGCCTCCTGCCAGGCGCCGTCTGAATCCTGGCCGCCCGCCAAACAGACCGAATCAGTTGGAACATATCACACTCAATAGGGATGACTCAATACAAATACCCACACCTGGTACTGGTTAAATATTTGGGTTGAACGGGAAGAGAATCTCGCCAGCGCAAAACACATTAAACGAGGCGCCAACGTACTGTTCGGGTAGAAGCCGGCGCTCTTCAGTGGTCGGGCTCGCAGCATTTTACCTGCCCAGCCGTACCTACGGCTCAGCAGCCTGAGCCCCCACAGGGCACACGGGCAGCGCCGGCCCCCCAGGAACCGGCCCCTCAGGGGTCCGGAGTCCAGGCTCAGCCTCCGGGGTCTGGGGCCTGGCTGGACTCTGGGGTTGACTCTCGCCAGGCGCTGCTGTACACTCTGCGGGGGAAACAGGCCAGAGGAGAAGAGTGTTCACATGCATAATACACTTTTTTTCTTCTTCTTTTTTTTTTTTGACAGAATGAAGCACAAGTGTCTCAAATTAACCTGCTGTAGAAATACACCTATTAAAATCCCGTTCGCCCACGCGTGAATGAGTTTTCTTCCGGAGAATATCTCCGTAAGTCAGCGGGAGATAAGTGGACCTCTGCGCCTTGCAGTCCCTGCTTTCAGGCCCAGGCGTTGTGCCTTCTCCCCCCCAGAGGTTCTGCTGTAACATTGTCCGACTGCTGGTTCCCACATCATATTAGAGGTGAGCATCCGTAGCATCCGTTAGCATCCGTAGCATCCGTAGCATCCTAGCCCCGCAGCGTAGGGCTGACACCTTCTGGTCCGTCGGTTGGTTTCTACGATCTTGTCCCAACCCAAATCTCATTGGTCGGACAATCGCTGGCGTTCCTTTCACTAGGGAGAAATCCATCATTGTCGGAGGCGGGAGGGACGAACGCAGACGGTTCATTTGAGATGAATTTTGAGGCATTTATGCTGTATTTTAGACGGATGTAGTGAGTTCCACAGGAAGGTATGGGAGAGAGAGGGGAGGACATTCAGTTAGTGAACCTCGAAGGACTGAGGCTTCATGGCCCTCTACTCAGTGAGCCACCGGGATTGGCGGGATTATTGTGTTGGGAATAACATTGATTATGTACACACACACACACGATACTCAAAAATATTTTACGCAACAAATGTGTTTCTGTTTTGATTATCTTAGGGTTTAATAGACAGACTTTTAAACACAGGAAGGCAAAACATTTTCACAACTTTGACCTCACCCCCACCTAATGGATGAGCACATTAAGTTAATAAATTATTATTAACAATTATGCCACCATATGTGTGTTAAGTATGCTAGGCAAAACTTACTGAGCATTTACACAGCTCTAAAAATCAGCCCGGATGCCTCGATTGCGACCCATTATATTAAACACAGAAGAGGTCAAATCTAATCTTCTGATGGGTGTTGTTAACCAAGTCGGACTTGGACCAAGTCGATCTGTAACCAACTTCCTCCAAACAGCTAAATGTGATAGTGAGGCTTCCAGGTGCGTACATGTGTGTGCACCGTGGCCAACTTAGTTAATCTAGAGATAACTAAACCCCCCTTCGATTGGTGTAAGAGTAGGTCGAACTTCAGTAAAAAGAAAAATAATTATTTGGTTGACTACACCCCTGCTGCAGTGCCTTCGTTGAGCAGCAGAGGGCGCCCAAACATCTCCCTCCATCACCATCCAGAGCCCCAGGACAAACCGGCGTGGCAGAGGTAGTGAGGTAGTGAGTGAGTGAGTGAGTGAGTGAGTGAGTGAGTGAGTGAGTGAGTGAGTGAGTGAGTGAGTGAGTGAGTGAGTGAGTGAGTGAGTGAGTGAGTGAGTGAGTGAGTGAGTGAGTGAGTGAGTGAGTGAGTGAGTGAGTGAGTGAGTGAGTGAGAGAGAGAGAGAGTCCTGTTACCGAATCCCGCCCCTAATACTTTTTCCGGCATTCTTCATCTAACCTTGCCTGCTACTTGCATCTCTAGTTGTTTGCTGCCCCGGACATAATCAAGTTTAAGGCAGAGTCTAATTGAATCAAGGGAACCAGTAGAGAGATAGAGGGCCCTGTGGACTTCTGGAGTGCTAGTCCAGGGCCAATCCCCTAAAACAACTGTGCATAGACAACTGCATTAATATATTAAAGAAATGCAAGATGGGTTGGTGTGTGACTGGCCAAGATGACTTATTGTGAGAAGAAAGAATAAGCCACTAGGCAACAGTTGGGTTGTGCAAGTCACTTCTTTGCATGCTATATTCTGTTTCTGCAGCACATTTGAGCCAATAATACAATAAGTAACAGCTGGATCCTAACAACCTATACGCGTGTGCATAGAGGCTACGTTTGCCCCTCGGGGAAAGATCAAATGTTCCCGTCAAATCGGGGAAAGTTCAATCAGACACAATATTATGGTTACTGTAAGTAATAGGTGGGACCATCATAGGGTGACTACAGCCAAAAGGTTGTGGGTTTGAACCCATGAAGTCTTAATGTCACCCTTAAGCAAGATGCCTTAGCTTCGGATACTAGCGTCTGCTGGCTAATTAGTAGTAATTGAACTAGAAGACAATGTTTCCATATCCTGGGGAGGTCTGGTGATACTGAGGGTTCACAGCACAATCCGTCTTGTATAAATAATCTGATGTACACAAGGTAGAGAGTATTTGTCTAGTAAATCGCATGGAAAACGGTGGAGTCACTCATGAAATGATCAGAACAGAGTCCACCGCCAAAGCCTGCATGTGCACCTTTTCCAAATTATATGTCATCTGCTTTACAGTTTCAGTTAATTTATGCCGATAGTGAAAATAAGAAGAAACCAAAGTTAGACTGAGTGGACGTAGTGGCAAGAAATATTTGTACCGTTCGACATGCAGAAACACTGATAAACGCAGGTGTTTAGACCACTAGCGTAGGCAGAAATCCAAGTGTAGGTGGGCCTGGAGAAAATCAGGTGGGCCCAGCCCATCCAAGACCAATCATACTTAATAGTACAGCTCCCACTACCTGCCAATGCACCACGGTTTAACAAATCGGGTCAATTTACAGGCACCACGACTTACAGTAAAAGCCTTATCACATAACTGCATAGCATCGCCACAGCGGACACATAAATCACAACACGGTGGGGGCTTGTAGGGGCCCTTATCCACCAGCACTTTTGGCCCAGAAGAGTCAAACCATGCAGCGTTGATTTGAGTTTCCATAACCAATCGAAACATCCCGGGTTTTGCCGGGTCTATAAGTCTTGTTCTAAAGACTGGACATTGGATAATATTTCACACAATATTAGATCGCTGATAATGATATTAATGCTTCACCCCCCCCCCCCCCCCCCCCCCCCCCCCCCCCCCCAATATCAAGGACATCGTGCGGCACTTGGGGAAATAAACGCATAAACAAGACTGTAATTAATCAGCCCTCAATGAGCTATTGAGATTAGGAAGCAAAAAAAGGGGGAATTATAGTATAAAACAAATGTCTTCAGCGCAGAGCAACGCTGAATATGGCACAAAGGAACGCTTTTCTAAAATACAGCTCATTCATTTCAAAAGGCTGCTGGGCATTGAACACATTCTGGTGTGCTGTTCGGAGTGCAGACACTTCTTAATGACTACCTGCGCCTTGGCATGATGGGAATGTTGTCTGACTCAAAACAGAATCACATGCAATAGAGGGTGGCAAATTTAGCATCCGCCTTCCTTTCCTTACTACTTGGCATCTTTGGCTGATGCAGCCTTGTCCCGGACTCGAGCTTCTCAAAAATAAAGCCTTCTGATCGCGTTGGCCTAAATGCCGCGTGAGTTGGCCTAAACGCCGCGTGAGTTGGCCCAGGCCGTTCCGTGGCTACCCGCCTAGTGTAGACACCCACAGCGTGACCGTGTGGTATCAAAATGCACCCCTTCAACATACACCCCAATGTTAAAGTCATCTTAACAGCGCACTCCCCCCCCCCCCCCCCCCCAGTAGATACCTTCATGGGCAGGACGGTCCGGCAATCTACGTCACAGCACAGGTCCTGCACACGAGGTTCCCGCTTCACTTCACATAGTACCCGGGCTGGGGCCTTCTGGACCACCGAGAAGCTGAAATACAGACACGTTGATGACATAACAAACTGGTACAAGGGGCAACCACATCATCTTGGCTGACTGGTCCAGTTGAGCATATTTTGACTCACCGGTCATTGAGAGAAACAACGGAGGCCCCCCTGAGGACAAGATTGTCTAATGTGTTTTCGGTCATTTTCTTTTCAGTCCGTCCCTGTGGGATATATTTATATATCTTTTTTTATCAAACGACAAGTCATCTCCCAATTTGGCTACTTAATAATGGCGTTAATGTCGAAATAGACCTGATATATGGGTAATTAAGACATATTTTTGACATTGCTAACTAGCAAGAAAAATGTGCTAACTCGCTAGAAAAATCGACATAGCCAAAAATGCTAGCCAGAGGCTGGATGAATGTAACGTAAAGTCGAATAAAAGGAAAGCCCAACCCATACAGTCATTACCTCAAGAACTGAACAATATCAGCAGTTAACGTACTGAATGTTAACGCAAACAACTTAATATTATAAACCACACTGTTCCCATAACTTTACAGTAACCTAGCATTCCCGTTAATACCTTTCGTATTTTTCCGCGGCTTCGGACCTGAGAAGTGAGGCTCGTGTGGAAAACCCAAAAGGTTTCACCTAAACTAGAGAACTACGTAAACTAGATGTTCGACGTTCATTAGACACGTGGTTTCGAAAGAAAAAAACAACACGTGCACTGTTTCAGACTAAAATACCTATCCCTGTAAAGGTCAATATTCAATTGTGAACGATGTCATATGGCCTATTAAATGTGCGCAATTATAAAACGTTGGAAAATATAAAACGCATATGCACCTACTTTTCTAATTGAACTTGATGAACGTTTTGTTGTCTTATGTTTAGAGTTTCAAAAGTGTATACTATATGTGGGAATGGATTTAGTAGCTACTAGAGGAAAAATAAGTTGAATTATCATTCAACTAAGTTAACAGACCGATGTGTTGTGTATCCATGGTAGTTCCCAGGCGCAGCTGTTTGTGTGAATGACTAGAGAAATTAAAACTTTATTGGTAAAACAATCTCCTTGGCGCAGGGAGGCGCCACGCCACGGAGAATCCCCAGGCAGCCGCCCCAACCCTCCGGCTCCGACCTGCCAATCACCCGGCAACCCAGACACAACATCCCGCGGTCCAGCCCCCAGGCTGGAGGCACTACAGAGCAGCGTCACGGTTGGCCCCAAGCCGTCCTGGCTAAAATGTAACGGGAGCAGCGATTGGCTCGCCCTCGGCCCAGACAGCTCACGAGCCCCCCCTCCGCTTTGTTATTGCATCGCGTGGGGAAGGAGGCGCGAGGCTGCCGCGGAGCGAGCCATTAACAGCAGGATGTGCACGAGGGCGGCGCTGATGTCGGCAGACAGATAACAGTCGCGCGCAGACGTCAACACAGATTCAGTCCGCCGACGGTAAACATTCCCGGGCTTCAGCAGCGTCGCAGTGTCGGTGAAGCACCCCCCCCCTCTCCTCGGTGAGTAGACGAGACAGTCGCGGTTTTCTCCCGGTGCTTGTTCCCCGTTTGATCTCTCTCCTACCCTGACAACTGTTGACGCAGCATCGCCAGCCGAGCGGCTCCGTGGGCTCAGTCCGTCTCACCGTGTGTTTCCTTCGTTCGTTTTTAAACCAACATCTGCCCGGGAACTTTGAGGCTCATTAGGGCCGCCTCATCAGCTCTAATTCAGACGGACAGGGGGGGACCATTCCCACACTGGTTCGAGTTTACCAGCAGAAAACGGATTCCCAGCCTCCTCGTTGCCGGTTGAAGTCCTTTAAACTACAGTATACTCTTCGTGCTTGTAATGGCACAAGGCGGCCAAAAGGAATACGAGGCTATATTTCCCACAGTTGAACTGAAAATAGAAAATGAAATTCCTTCTTGGAAAGGCCTTACTTGCTGTTCCAATATTAATCTGCTATTTCTTTCAAAAGTAATTCCTTGTTCTGCTTATATGAATTAGGATCGATCCTAACTAGAAATCGGTTGGGCTAGTCTGTGATATAATTCCACCCTACTATACACATAGAACATATATAAACTGTTTATTAGGGTTATAGGTAATAGGCTATATGTGCAATATAAGTATAAACATTTCAGCCATAATGGATACAATTATATTGTTGTTACAGCCTTATGAGAGGATAGTAGAATAAACTAAATGCACTATGTGCTGCATGATGTCATGTTGGTTAAACATAAGACCAGATAAACTACTTCAAACACTAGAGATCACCGCCAAATCCAAATGTATACGTTGTAAAGTAAAAAGCTCCCCTTTCAAAGTTTTTAAGACTTTGGCCACGTGGTATTTTCGAATTCCATTTATACAATTCAAAATGTAAATAATTTATCAGTCTAAAATATGCTGTACTAACTTTTACGCATAATAAGTATACGACTAAAAATAGGATTTTGACAACCTGACAATGAGCAACACGTCAAACTGTAATGCTGTTGCCTGCACACACATTATTTCTCCCCAATTGAGTCCACACGCAGGCTTCCAACTGGAAGACTCAGAAAAATGACTTTTCATCGCTTGCAAAAAAACAAAGAGGATAAGTAGAGGGGAGTAAGAATGTGTCTGGACAGTTTGGGGAGTTATTTGGTAGATATTCCATTTCTTACTGGGCTATTACTGTATGCCAGCACACCTTGGATTCCTATTGATGTATCAGAAATGTTTTTAATTTTTGTTAAGGTTATCACTTTATATTGGTTTTATTATCTTTGCTGACAAAGTGTTAGGTCATGTGACCCCCCCCCCCCCCCCCCCAATTAAAAAAAAATGGCAGCCTCTGGTTGCCATGGTAGCGGTAAATTAGTGTATTTTTAGATAACGAGGCAGCATTTGCCTTTGACTTTACGTAAGTTGAATTCGCTATTGTGGTCTTGGAGACAAATGAACAGGTGTGAAATGAAGTTACCTGTCTCGGATGGGGCCAATGTGTTTAAAAATGCTACCTGTTCCCATCTCCTAATATTACTACTTATATAGAAAGCTTACTACCAGGGTCAAAAATGATCTTTTACAATTTTTGGCGTTTTACCCGACAAAGTGGAAAAATCTACTGGAAGAATGTGATTTCTTTATTTGCCAAATCGATGCACTATTGGCTGGTGGCAAGTGTTGATTTACAACCTTGCTTACTACCAAAAATCCACAGCTATTTTATGTGACGATGGACTTTCCCCAATGATTCAGAGACAAGTCAAGTCTTTTTTTCTTTTAATGTCTCTGCCTTTTTTCAATTAAGGTAAACATATGTTCTACAATATTATTAAGGAGGTTTTTATGGTCTACCTGTTCTAGGAGATGGAGGGGGGGGGGCACCTATCATTGAGCTTCCTGATTGGCCTAACCATCTGAGTCAGCAGCCAATCAGTGCTGGAGTTCAAAACAAATGGTAAATGTTAAATGACGTCAATTTTTGATTCATTTTAGAAATCAAGGGGTTAAAGATGCAACAGTCAGTGTTTGAACTCCAGACAGAACTCTACAGAATAAATCTACATAAGTAGCTATGGTGGAACCAGCAGAATCCTAAACTGAATCACCAGAGAAACAAACTAAAACAACAAGGCTTGATACAGTGTGGTAGGTAGGTAGGTATGTAGGTAGGTAGGTAGATAGATAGATAGATAGATAGATAGATAGATAGATAGATGGATGGATAGTATGGGTCAATAGGTAGACAGCCAGGTAGGTCAAGAGGTGGATGACTAGATGGATTATTGGTGGATAGATAGACAAACAGACACTCCGATAGCTTGCTAGATAAACAGATGGATACGCAGACAGGTATCTTGATGTGTGGATGGACTTGTCAAACAGAAGCTCCGTTCACACATAGTTCCCGGTAAATTATTGGCATACCATTGCAGTCACCACCACGTTCAGGAACATTTCCGTCTTGTGGTCGTTCACACATGTCGTGGCAATGCTAGGGATAGCGATGGAGTACGGGCCAAGGGACAGTCCGGCAGATGGCGGTAATGCAACAATACCCGTCCTAAAATTTGCGGGCCGAGAGGCGCTCCCTTACTGTATTTCGTAACCCATCCAGTTTCCGGAAATGACTGAAATCGTTTCGTTTTCAAACAAAAGCTGTAGCATTGGCTCATTAAGATAAACAGTCGCGGATTCAAGAACGTCCTCAGCGGAGTACTGTGATTGGTTCGTTCGCTCTAAGTGAGAGCGTCTTATGTCAGACGACGTAACTCTTTACGTGCCTCTCCACGGTAATGTGACTGCTTTCATTCACAACACAGCCTCTACCGGCAGTGTGACTGCTTTCATTCACAACACAGCCTCTACCGGCAGTGTGACTGCTTTCATTCACAACACAGCCGTACCGGCAGTGATCCGGAAATGTTACTAGGTCTGGAGCCGGCAAATTGCCGGGGCAGATTTCCTGGAATTCCGATCCCGCCTCAAAACATTAGGGTCCCTCCCACTCCACACAGACTCCTCCCCCGGTCCACACATGACACTTTGACGGAAACCTCGCCTCATCCCGACTTAGCAATGGGATACCTTACTGGTTTGTGTGGTCGATTCCCACTCGAAAGGTTCTGAGTTCAACGCCCCATGTTCGCAGCCTGCTTGTAGGCATCTTGGAGCAAGATGCCCTGATCCCTATTTATGACATGTCTCGTGAATAAATCATCTTAGTCGCTTTGGATAAAAGTGTTGGTGTTAAAGGGATATGCTGAGAAATCTGAAAATTAGTATTTGCCTGCCTCACCCCGATTCAGAATAGTTGTTTAACTCCAAATTCATCATTGTGCCGTACCGGACAATACCCCGAGGGCATACATTCTTAGTATGGGTGGGCCCAGAGGTAGTGTAGTAGGAAAATGTTTTATGCAATGCTGATTGGTTGAACGGGATGTCAATCTGTTCCCTGTCCCCCAATCCCCAGAGGCCATGTCGGAGCTAAGCCCGCCACCGAGCAGCAGCGACGCCTGCCTCAGCATCGTGCACAGCCTCATGTGCCATCGGCAGGGCGGGGAGAACGAGGGCTTCGCCAAGCGGGCGATCGAGAGCCTGGTGAAGAAGCTGAAGGAGAAGAAGGACGAGCTGGACTCACTCATCACCGCGGTAACCACCAATGGCGTTCACCCCAGCAAGTGCGTGACGATCCAGAGGACGCTGGATGGCAGGCTACAGGTAGGGGCCGCCAAAATCGGGGCGCCAGCCATCTTTGCGGCGATTGCCGGATCGCTAAGCTGTCGTCGGTTCTTTGTGTGGTTTATGTTTATGAAAAATGTATCCTAATAATAACACCACAAATTGTATAACCTTAACCTTATTTAAAGTTAATTCAAGAAGCCTTTTGTTAAAATTATCCTTGTATGTGGGGGTAGCTTGCTTGCTCTCTTTTTGAAAGGTGCTACGCTAGTTAGCATTTGTATCGCCACTGTAGACAAGAAGTCTGACACTGCAGCCGTGTCATTCCCCTGACGTCTTTATGCTGTCGATTCCTTTAGTTGCCTTGCATTCTTCATGTCCACTTCCCCTTATTGTATGCAGCGCAATAACCTGGCCCCGCCATGGCTGGCCGATACATAGCAGTTCCTGCGATGGTCACTCCCTCACCTTTGTTTGGTTACTAGCAGACCTCAAATTGTTTTGCTGTGACTGCCTACGATTTGAACGTTTCCCTATGAGAATCATGTTCACCTATCGTTTCTCTGAAGATGCTTGGTTCACGCTGTCAGCGTCGTCTGCCCACGCTCCAGTGAACCAAAGGCTTTGCCACGCTGAAGGGTTATCGGTTACGATCAGTTATTTTGCATCATGTGTGCCTTGGGGTGGAGGCGGGGCATCTTATTGCCAGAGTGTTGTGCCTCTCTGACGAACGGTCCGTGGTTCGATTCCTGCGCGTCATCAGGATGCCCAAGTGCTTTTGAGCTAGGTGTGGTGACCAAGTGGTTTGTCGTTTAGTGATCTTCCTTTTGAATAAATCGGTTCATTTGTTCAAGGATACGCGGTATATTATCATCGTTCGATGCTAATGCTTACCTATTACCTATTTTTGATGAATTTATTGATTGATTGATTGATTGATTGATTGATTGTGGTTCAAGGAGAAATCCACAGTGCTACATTTTCCACGTTTGGTGAAGCGATCCTTAAATTCCAGTGGTGTGCCATAGAGTCAGTCATGCTACATTTTGAGAATAGTTGTAGAATTCTCTTAACTTACTGTCCACAGCGCTTGGTTTGATAAATGTTGCGGTCTTGTTCGTTGCGTGCAGAAACAACCCGAAACACAAACACTTGCTTGGCCAATTTTCTCCACAACAGAATTTGGTCCGTTACGACATCGCCAAGTCCAAGTGAGTGGGGGTCATGACGATCCAATAACCAATCATATTGATGTAGCGGGTATGGCCACTAATCCATAATCCAATCCTGGGGGATCAAATGACACATGTCCCGCCCCCAATTTACCTTAATAATTACTCATTATACAGACGCAAGAACGCAGTTTCCCCTGTCATCAGGCCGACTGCTCTTTAACAGAATTATCAGACATCATTAGAACGCACGGGTCTCATTGGCCCACGTCTGCGGTGACATCACAGGGAGGAAGTGGTCTGCATGAGTTCCATTTTAATGAGGTCGTAGGTTTTTAACAATGTAAACAGATGTCAAACACAGGTCAGTTCTCAGACACATCAAAGAGTCTTTCCTAATGATTTAAGTGAGTCTGTGTTTTTTTTTAGGGATGAAACCACCTAAGGCCATCAGTGATTCACTTCTTTGCAAATCTTTGAAATTTAACATTTTGCTTTGGATATCAAAGCATCCAGAGTTATTGGTGGTATTGATGTGGTTATTAGAATTTATAGGCTAATTAGGCTTTGTATAGCCTAATTAACGGACTGTGTTATGGTATGTGAGCACCCACTGTGAAGTTATGTCAGCATAGCCATCACATACACACAGTGTTAGCATAACAATCAGTTTCATAGCGTGAGCTTAGCAATCACAGGTAATAGTGTTAATATAGCGATCTGGCCATATAGCGTTAGCATGCAACCAAAGGTAATATAGTGCTAGCATAGTAACCACAGGTAATATAGTGTTTGCATAGCAATCACAGGTAACATAGTGCTAGCATAGAAACTATAGGTCATATAGTGTTGGCATAGCAACGACAGGTAATATAGTGTTGGCAATCTCTGTAGGCGGAGTGTATGTAATTGCAAGTTATGTGTTAAAGGCTGATTGACTAAACCCTAATTTGCTCACATAAACTTCACAACTAAACACGACTATACAAACTAGAGTCACAGAGACAAAGTTGTGTGCGGAGGGAGGGGGGAGGGGGGGAAGGAGGGAGGGGAGAGAGAAAGAGAGAGAGAGAGAGAGAGAGAGAGAGAGAGAGAGAGAGAGAGAGAGAGAGAGAGAGAGAGAGAGAGAGAGAGAGAGAGAGAGAGAGAGAGAGAGAGAGAGAGAGAGAGAGAGAGAGAGAGAGAGAGAGAGAGAGAGAGAGAGAGAGGTAGCAGAGGAGACAGACAGACTTGTTTTGTCTGAGTCACAGGAAACAGAGTTAAGACAGGCTGTCTGTGTGTGTGTGTGTGTGTGTCTGTGTGTGTGTGCGCGCGCACGCGTGTGTGTGTGCGCGCGCGTGTGTGTGTGTGTGTGTAGAAAATAGTTCTTTGCCAAGTAGACAGAGACTAAGCTGGCAGACAGCCAGACCACCACACACACACACACACACACACACACACACACACACACACACACACACACACACACACACACACACACATGCGTGAGTAAAGAAGTTTAGACATTATGTCAGAGGTATGGTTTGACTCTGCTGGTGAAACCTACATCACCTGAACCCCCTCTCTCTCTCTACCCCTCCACCCCCCACTCTCTCTATTTATTTATCCCTCCCCTTCTCTGTCTATCTCCGCCCTTCTCCCTCCCTCCCCCTTTCTGTTAGTCTCTGTTCTTACTGCTCCTAATCTCTCTGTTTGTCTATCTTGATTCTCCCCCTACCTCTCCCTCTCTCTGTCTCTCTCTCCCCCACTCTGTCCCCGACCCTCTCTCCCCTCTCCCTCCCCCTCCTTCTCTCTCACCCCACCCTCTGCTTTCTCTCTCACTCTCTCCTCCCTCTTTTCCTCTCCTCCCTCTCTCACTCTGTCTGTGTGTGTGTGTGTGTGTCTCTCTTCCTCTCTCTCTCTCTCTCTCTCTCTCTCTCTCTCTCTCTCTCTCTCTCTCTCTCTCTCTCTCTCTCTCTCTCTCTCTCTCTCTCTCTCTCTCTCTCTCTCTCTCTCTCTCTCTCTCTCTCTCTCTCTCTCCCCCACATACACTGATTCAGCAGGAATCTCTTCTTTCAGTGACTCAGTTCGTCTGGTGTGGCTAGCTGCATTTGTGTGTGTGTGTGTGTGCATCTGGTAAATTGTGTGTTCGTAAGTGTGTTTCTGGATTGTGTGTTTTGTGAGTGTGTCCTCTATTCTTTGTTGAAATCTATTAGGACACTAGCCATCCATCCACCATCAACCTATTTATAAAGCCAAATCTAACAGCAAAATCTTTTCAATACCGTCTACATTTGCTTCAACCAACCTTCTATCTTGCGATTAGTTATGGACTCCATTATTTACAGTATGTACTATCTTTCTACCTCCTACCTTGCTAACTTGGTACATTCCCTACAGGAGCAGCATCTACCTAGCGTCATGGCTAAAGGATCACTGTAACAATAGCTTTGGAGGATTCGTCTGATTATGTCTAACGTGTGTGTGTGTTTATGTGTGCGTGTGCCTGTGTGTGTGCGCGCGGGTGTGTCTGTGTGTGTATCTTTGCCTGTGGTTGCACGTCTGGTTCTCTGTGTCTATGTCTCTGTTTGTGTGTGTGCGTGTGTGTGCGTCTGTGTGTGTGTGTATGTGTGTGCGTGTGTGTCTATGTGTGTGTGTGTGTGTCTGTGTGTGTGTGTATGTGTGTATGTGTGTGCGTGTGTGTCTATGTGTGTGTGTGTGCGTGAATGCGTGCCTGTATGTGTGTGTGTGCGTGTGTGTGTGTGTGTGCGTGCCTGTATGTGTGTGTGTGCGTGTGTGTGCGTGCATGCCCAGGTGGCGGGCAGGAAGGGGTTCCCTCATGTGATCTACGCCCGGTTGTGGCGCTGGCCCGACCTCCACAAGAACGAGCTGAAGCACGTCAAGTTCTGCCAGTACGCCTTCGACCTCAAGTACGACAACGTGTGCGTCAACCCCTACCACTACGAGAGGGTGGTCTCTCCCGGCATCGGTAGATACCAACTCCTTGTATTCCTTTGATCCAGACCACAGCTTCTCTCTAGGCTAGACTAGCTTATACTAGGCTAGACTAGCCTAGGTTAGACTGGACCGGACTATATATTATATATATACAGTATATATACAGTATATATATATATATATATATATATGTATATATAATAATATATATTATTATTATATTATACTACTAGACCAGACAAGCTCTTAACTAGGCGGAACTAGACTAGACCAGATTAGACTCAAAGACCAGACCAGACTATACCAGACTATGCCAGACCAGACTAGACTAGACTATACTTTACCAGACCAGACTATACCAGACCAGAGTCCAGACTAGACCAGTTTATACCAGGCCAGACCTGACTATACCAGACTAGACCTGACTAGACCTGACTATACCTGACAAGCCCAGACCAGACTAGGCCAGACTATAACAGACAATACCAGATCAGACCTGATCATACCAGACCAGACTATACCAGATTAGGCTAGACTAGACCAGACCAGACTATACCAGACCATACCAGTCCAGACCAGACTATACTAGACCAGACTAGATGAGATTAGACCACGCAAGACTAGACAACTTCAACACACCAACCAACACTACTTGCCGAAAGATGATACTGAGAGGTGACACAGCAAAGAGTAACATGTATTTCCTTTGATTTCCTTTCTTATGTGCCTTCAATTATTTAAATTAACCGTAAAGTGTGCTGTTTTATTATGTCTACCGTAATACTCCTACTAGCCATCTCTGATTGTTCAACTCTCCTCCTGTTCCCTTGCTTTCCTGACCAGATAACTGATAGTACGTAGTGTATATGTTATGTTTTATGTGTGATGTTATAGTGTTATATAGGGTAGTTGGGGGGTATTTGTGTTAGGGGGTGTCACCAAATCTTATTTCAGTGTAATCCCGCTGAAGCCTTGTGAGAAATGTCCTGGTGACGAAGGGCTATTAGACACACACATATTGATTATACACATATCAATAAATGTGATAAAGAAAGAATGAGTTTGGATGTTAAAGAAGTGATCGATTAAAATATGATAGGTTATTATACAGTTAGGCTATTATATACAACGATGAAAGGTAAAAGACAGCGCCATCTCTTTTGAACTTGAGGAGGTTCGAATCACTGTTTGTTATTGGTCATGCAAAGTGTCTCTCAATTTGGGGTAAGCGACATCACTTGCCACTGATACGAATGAATCAGAAACGAGTTGCAGTAACCAGAAAACACACGCAGAGAGAGAGAGAGAGAGAGAGAGAGAGAGAGAGAGAGAGAGAGAGAGAGAGAGAGAGAGAGAGAGAGAGAGAGAGAGAGAGAGAGAGAGAGAGAGAGAGAGAGAGAGAGAGAGAGAGAGAGAGAGAGAGAGAGAGAGAGAGAGAGAGAGAGAGAGAGAGGTCACAGACCAGTGTTAAAAGCACAACCTTGGAGCGTTCCAGTGAACACACACAAACACAGAGCCATCTTCCAGCAGATTTCCATTGTTTGTGTGTGTATTCCAGACTGTTTAGTCTGGTGCCTAATTCACACTATAACCAGCTAACCTCTCCTTCTCTCCTCTTCTCTCCTTGTCTCTTCCCTTCTGCTCTCTTCTCTTCTACTCTCTTTCCTCCTCCTATCTCATCGTCTCTCCTCTCCTCTCCTACTCCTCTCCTCTCCCCTCTCCCACTCCTCTCTCCTCTCCTCCCCTCTGTATAGTGGGCCTCAGTGTACAGACTGGAGGTGAGTGTGTCCTTAATTTGTCTTGTTTTCCTTGGGAGCAGGAGTTGAAACCGTCCAGGGGTTGCTGCGTGCTTTCAGAACTCGGGTCCCACTAAGACAATCCCTGAGGTGGAGGACGACGTTAGCAAAACACCCTGTGCTTACTGTGGCTGCTACAGTCTGGAAGAACCACCACAGACCACCTCAATACCTGGCTTACACCTTTGATAATAAGAACAATAATGTAAACAGTATAATAATAATGAATACCAATGATACTATTAATAATTATTATTATTATCATAAGCTTTATTCATATAGCTTATATATTCTTTAAAATGTGACTCCCAAAGTGCTTTACATGATAAGAAAACAGGGTTTAGTAAAAGCCGTAACAAATGGGACTAAGAAACGAGGAACATTAAAAGATAATATAAAATAGTAGAATACGTAAATCAATTACTAAAATATAATGAGCATTTAAAATGACATCCCTGAGCGAGATGCCTAACCCCTACCTGCTCATGATGAATGACGGACGGATCAGCCTTCCCGTTGGTACAGTCCAATCGGTAGTGCCGCTTTGCTGAGCCACCTATCAGACTTCTAGGTGGACACTCCCAAGAGGGATGTCACTATACGGTAGATTTGGAAATGGCTTGTAATGGCTGATCCACATCTCAACTGGTGGTGAACTTCACTATTTTTAACTATTTTACCACAAATAAGGACACTTTACACTTCCTGCAGCTCAATTGAGAATAAGGCTTGGGGTTTAAAATGAGCTCTTCGGACCCCGACCCCCCCCCCCCCCCCCCTCCCCACGCTGTCCCCCGGACTCAGGTATCAAGCTGACCTCCTGACCTTCGACCTTTGATCTTTGACCCCCCCCCCACCCACCCAGGTCTCCAGGGTCGCCTCATCAAGGAGGAGTACATCCAGGACTGCGTGGGTGACCTCCCCCTGCACCAGGAGCGCTACAGCCAGCCCCTCCCCCCCCTGCACCTCCCCCCCGAGTCGCCACACTCCCCGCTGCCCCCCGTCAGCCTGTATCCCAGCATGCACCTCTCTCCTGCAGGTGAGCCCAGTGAGTGTGAGAGGTTTTCTTTTTGCGTGAAGGATTGGTGGATGGATCCCAGGAGTGTGTGAGTGTGTGTGTGTGTGTGTGTGTGTGTGTTCTCTCTCTCTCTCTCTCTCTCTTCTCTCTCCTCCCCTCTCTCTCCTTCTCTCTATGTCTCTCCGTCTCTCTCGCTGAGCTTTAGCTTAGCCTGCTGGCTGGTGGACTGGATTGTTGCCATGGCAACGTCACCTTAATAAAACTCAGAGGAGAGATGCCTACGGAACGGTGCGAAACAACACAGGATATTAGGAACTGGAGTGAGAGACAGAGACAGAGAGACAGAGAGAGAGAGAGAGAGAGAGAGAGAGAGAGAGAGAGAGAGAGAGAGAGAGAGAGAGAGAGAGAGAGAGAGAGAGAGAGAGAGAGAGAGAGAGAGAGAGAGAGAGAGAGAGAGAGAGAGAGAGAATCAGGCAGCCAGACCGGCAGACAGACAGACAGACAGACAGACTGACAGACAGACAGACAGACAGACAGACAGACAGACAGACCGGCAGACTGACAGACAGACAGACAGACAGACAGACAGACCGGCAGCCAGACCGGCAGCCAGACAGACAGACAGACAGACAGACAGACAGACCGACAGACAGACCGGCAGACAGACAGACAGACAGACAGACGACGGACGGACAGACGGGCAGAGACAGGCAGACGGGCAGTAAGAGGGAGACGGAGACACAGACAGACATGCGGAGACACCGACAGAAAAAATGTGAGACAGACAGGATGAGATGTGGAGACAGACGGGGAAGAACAACCAGAGACGCTGGTAGAAAGAGAGACAAAGGGTGAGAGATACAGACACTATAGCCACTCAGAGACCATCATTTAGACAAGACAGACAGATCGTTAGAGAGACAGACAGGGCCATACAGAGGGACCAAGTGAAGTTAATAAGCAGGTGTTCCCGTAATCTGCTGCCACCTACTGGTCACACAGTGACTGAGGGCACAACATATGTTCCCCGTTTGCAATACTAGTCTTAGTAGACACCAAGATGTTTACTGGAAGCTAACTGGAAGTCTGCAAGAGAATAGCAGTAAATGATAACACACAACAACGCTCTCAATCTCTCTCTCCCATCCATCCCTCTCCCCCTACTTCCTCCTCTCTCTCTCGTCTCTCTCTCTCTCTCTCTCGTCTCTCTCTCTCTCTCTCTCGTCTCTCTCTCTCTCTCTCTCTCTCTCTCTCTCTCTCTCTCTCTCTCTCTCTCTCTCTCTCTCTCTCTCTCTCTCTCTCGTCTCCCTTCATCTCGCTTCCATCCACCCCCCTCCCCCCCTCCCTCCCTCCCTCTCTCTAGGTGCCAGCTCTATGATGGGGGGCCCCATCTCAGTGGGGGGCCACGGGGGGCCAGCAGGGGGTCTGCTCCAGATCGCCCCCTCTGGTAACCCGGGCATCGCGGGGTCCCCACCCCCTGACCACACCCCGTGCCCCCAGCGCCACAGCCCAGAGTACCTCAGCCCCCCCACCCCGGTCCACTCAGCAAGCTCTTACCACAGTGAGGCCCCTGAAAATGTTGTTCTGTTCACGACGCAGGGGTAGATCCCTGGGGCTTTCTTTTGTGCGTTTTGTGCGTTTTGTGCGTTTGTATTTAGTAACAGGGTTCTGTTAAACGCTTGGAGACGGCCTACCTACGTCTTCCCTTGAGTTTAGCGCCAGGATCCCTCCTCCAGGAGGGATGTGTGTGTGTGTGTGTGTGTGTGTGTGTGTGTGTGTGTGTGTGTGTGTGTGTGTGTGTGTGTGTGTGTGTGTGTGTGTGTGTGTGTGTGTGTGTGTGTGTGTGTGTGTGTGTGTGTGTGTGTGCGTGCGTGTGTGTCGCAGGCCAACGCTCTCTTTCTTGTGCTTTATATTAATGTCTTGTCATGAGCAGTTTGTTTTGCTTGAGTAATAGCAGAGCCGCGCCGCGAGATTCAGGGTTTTCCATTGTAGCGGCGCTACAATGGAAAACCCTGAATCTGCTCACAGTTCATCTCCGATCGCAATGCTGCAGGCTGCGCCGTATCAGTAGCTGTTACAAAGCTACAGTCAGCCTTATGAACCCCCCCCCCCCCCCCACACACACACACAGTCGCTTCAAATTCAAAATGGCCGCCGTGTGAATAAGGCAAATTGCTGTTTAATAGGCTGGGATTGAATACTGCAGCATTTCCACATGTTGGGTGGCCTGCCTTGCATATGGGGTCAAGGGAGATTATAACAGATCGATTTTTGTTGGTGTCTGTTGGCTTTCCAAATACGATTTACGGTCCTGTGTGGTCTCTGAACATAACATAACAACACAACATCACAACATAGCAACACAACATAACATCTCAACATAACAACACAACATAACATCTCAACATAACAACACAACATCTCAACATAACAACACAACATAACAACATAACATAACAACACAACATCTCAACATAACAACACAACATAACAACACAACATAACATAACATAACATCTCAACATAACAACACAACATAACATCTCAACATAACAACACAACATAACATAACATAACAACACAACATCTCAACATAACAACACAACATAACAACACAATAACATAACATAACAACACAACATAACAACACAACATAACAACACAACACAACATAACATAACATAACAACATCCGCATAAGGATTTTTAGTCCCAAAGTACTCGGTATGCCGGAACACGCGCACGTCTCTTGGGTTCAAACGACATTCGTGGAAGCAGATTCCCTTAATGTGTTGGGGTCGCTGGGATTTTAGACTTTCCTCGGGCTCCTCCAGACCAAGGGACACAGGGTGGTGATGTTAAACTGGTTTATTGGAAAGGGTGAGTAGGATGAGGCATGCAGATGGTGCTCCATGCTGCCATGTAGGAGATCTCTCCCTGAGTGTGTGGTGATGGCTGGTTTAACCTGTTGCACACTGATTGCTCAATGCACAACAGGTGTGCAGCCTCACCCAGCTCCAGACTCCAGTCAGTCTGACTCGGGCCAGGTGAGGCTGCTTAAACCAGCCATCATCCACACACACTCCCACAGAACACTTTTGTGCGAACAATTTATTATTGTGTCGTTTCCTTTAGATACAAACTATTTCAATTCTGGCACATTGCTCTAGAAACTCTTATTTCCTGATCATTACTTTCTGGTCTGCTGATGTCTGTTGATATTTATACTCAAATACTGCTCATCTTAAAGGCTTAGGCCATGGTTCAGTGTGCCTGACCATCGCATAGGAATATAATTAGTTAATAACTGCAAACTGTCTGAGGTGTAGAACTGGGGCTCATTACTCTCCAAAGCTCTGAGACGTCAGCACACGCTTGGTTAAGTGTGAGCTTGCTTGATGTTTCCCCAGTAAATCGTCCGAGCACTTCGAGAGGTGTTAAGACCAGTCCGGTAGCATTTAAGCAATCACATTTAGGGAGACAACAGCCATCGCTTGCTTTGCCCACTTTGTAGCAAAAAGAAAAACACCCACGCGAGCAGAAATAACATCAGAGCGAGCAGAAATAACATCAGAGCGAGCAGGAAAACACGTTGCAAGCACGAGAGCAAAGACAACATTTGTGCGCACGGGGGCGTCAGTTGCGTGCTTGCTCAATTAATGACTTTCTCCTTGGAGGCCATATCATTGCTCTCGCGAGCAGAGAAATACTGCGTGCGAGTGCAGTCAAAGTGCTCGCAATAATCATTTGTGCGCAGGGATTTGTTAGTTGTGCGCACGCACGGCCATTTATGCTCCTGGTCTCTGGCAGGGATTGCCACGATGGCCCTACCTGCTCCTTGATGCCACGCATCTCGATTCACTGTAAGTCGCTTTGGATCAAGGCTTACAGGTACTCAAAGCGGTAACCTGTCACCATGGCAACAGGTTGACAGTTGAAATTCAAAGGTAGACAGTTAATATGTATATTCTGACGTTGAACTATGTCTAGGTAGAATCTCAGAAGTCAAATTAAATTCTTCTCACACTGAAGGACACTGTGGTACGTAAGAATCGAATTTAATGAAATGTTTTGTTATTCGGTCCTGCAGCAACGTGGACAGGCTCCAGCACAGCCTCCTACACCCCCGTAGGACCCCACCAGAATGGGCGGAGCCACCAGCAAGCTCCGTTACATCATCACCCAGCGCCCAACACACACTTCTGTATGACAACCTGAAAACCGCCTAATAGTTTCTTACATAGATGTCTGTTTGCGCTTGAGCTTGAGATGTGTGTAGTTGGAATTAATGATAAAGAGGTATAATACATGAATAATTAATGAGAGGTGTGTTGTGTTTACCTGCAGGGTCTCAGCATCACAGCTCTCCACCATTTCCCCAACCAGTATCCAACCACCCAGGTACACACACACACATACGAACACACACACACACACTCACTCTTTCACTCACTCACTCACACGCACACACACACACACACACACACACTCTTTCACTCACTCACACGAACACACACACACACACACTCACTCTCTTTCACTCACTCACACACACAAACAGTAAATGTGTGTGTGTGTGTGTGTATGTGTGTGGATGTGTGTGTGTGTGTGTGTGTGTGTGTGTGTGTGTGTGTGTGCGTGTGTGTGTGTATGTGTATGTATGTATGTGTGTGTGTGTGTGTGTATTATGTGTGTGTGTGTGTGTGTATTATGTGTGTGTGTGTGTGTGTGTGCGTATGTGTATGTGTATGTGTATGTGTATGTGTATGTGTATGTGTGTGTGTGTGTGTGTGTGTGTGTGTGCGTGTGTGTGTGTGGGTGTGTGTATCCAGGTCCCGAGTTCTGGTGCTCCATCTCTTACTTTGAGATGGACATCCAGGTGGGGGAGATGTTCAAGGTTCTGTCCAGCTGTCCCCTGGTGACGGTGGACGGATACGTGGACCCGTCCGGAGGAGACCGCTTCTGTCTGGGGCAGCTCAGCAACGTGCACCGCACGGACACCAGCGAGCGTGCACGGTGAGCGTGCACGTGCTTACTCTTACGGCCGACACCAAATCGGCCAACCTTCAATCCTGAGGGCGCGTTGGCCACTGACGTACACGTCCTTCTTTGTGCGTCGATTCCTTCTAAGCATTGTGAAGTGTAATGTTACACAATGTGTGGCGCCTGTAGCCGCTAGTGGCTGTGTCGCGGCGGTCTGGTGAGGCGTCTTCAGCGGCGCCGTGGGGAAACGGTAGCAGTAGAGGGCTAGCCGGGCATCGCCAGACGAAATGCAAACCGCGGCTAGTCCTGGAACCTCTCCGTTCGTTTTCGATTTCCAAGCGGCGTCACCGACGGGCGCAGACCGAACACGCCTCTGGACGGGCCGACAGCCAATCACAGCAACGAAACGGGCGACGCAGCGCTGAGCGACAGAGAAATTGTAAACAGACAATTTGCGTGCAGCAAAGACATCTGGTTTTCTCAACCAAAGCTTTAAGTGCAGTCGTCTGCTCTTCTTTTAGTGAAAATGCACCGTCCAGTTCGTTTAAAACCGGCTCAACAGTGGCATCAACAGACCGCGCTACATCGGCGGCGGCCATCTTTGTTGTTGTTGAAAACAACACACCGCCATCGTGTTTACCCCCGCCTTGTGTTCGATAAACGGCTGTGATTGGTCGGCCTGATCTCGTACCGGGCCGAAATTTTTTTGTACGGGGGGGGGGGGGGGGGGGCGGGACTGGTCTGCTTCCCAGGCTAGCGGCAGTGGGTGGTCACCGCTGGCGACGTCACTGAGCCCCTCCCCGTGTGTGCAGGCTACACATCGGGCGCGGGGTGCAGCTGGAGTGCCGCGGCGAGGGGGACGTGTGGATGCGTTGCCTTAGCGACCACTCGGTGTTCGTCCAGAGCTACTACCTGGACCGGGAGGCGGGCCGGGCGCCTGGGGACGCCGTGCACAAGATCTACCCCGGAGCGCACATCAAGGTCAGGAACACCCGGGCTCACCTGTCTGTCTCGGCAGGTGTTTGACCTGTCTGTCCTACCTGCCCGTCTCACCTGTATGTCTCTCCAGGTGTTTTACCTGTCTGTCCTACCTGTTCGTCTCACCTGTCCCTTTCACCTGTCTGTCTCTGCAGGTGTTTGACCTGTCTGTCCTACCTGCCCGTCTCACCTGTATGTCTCACCATGTGTTTTACCTGTCTGTCCTACCTGTCCGTCTCACCTGTATGTCTCTCCAGGTGTTTTACCTGTCTGTCCTACCTGTCCGTCTCACCTGTCCCTTTCACCTGTCTGTCTCTGCAGGTGTTTGACCTGTCTGTCCTACCTGCCCGTCTCACCTGTATGTCTCACCATGTGTTTTACCTGTCTGTCCTACCTGTCCGTCTCACCTGTATGTCTCTCCAGGTGTTTTACCTGTCTGTCCTACCTGTCCGTCTCACCTGTCCCTTTCACCTGTCTGTCTCTGCAGGTGTTTGACCTGTCTGTCCTACCTGTCCGTCTCACCTATATGTCTCTCCAGGTGTTTTACCTGTCTGTCCTACCTGTCCGTCTTTCATCTGTCTGTCCCTCCAGGTGTTTGACCTGTCTCTAACACCTGTCTGTCCCTCCAGGTGTACGACCTATCTTACTTGTCTGTCCTACCTGTCTGTCCCTCCAGGTGTACGGCCTGTCTCTAACACCTGTCTGTCCCTCCAGGTGTTTGACCTGTCTCTAACACCTGTCTGTCCCTCCAGGTGTTTGACCTATCTTACTTGTCTGTCCTACCTATCTGCCCCTCCAGGTGTTTGACCTGTCTCTAACACCTGTCTGTCCCTCCAGGTGTTTGAACTGTCTCTAACACCTGTCTGTCCCTCCAGGTGTTTGACCTATCTTACTTGTCTGTCCTACCTATCTGCCCCTCCAGGTGTTTGACCTGTCTCTAACACCTGTCTGTCCCTCCAGGTGTTTGAACTGTCTCTAACACCTGTCTGTCCCTCCAGGTGTACGACCTATCTTACTTGTCTGTCCTGTCTGTCCCTCCAGGTGTTTCACCTGTCTCTAACACCTGTCTGCCCCTCCAGGTGTACGACCTGTCTCTAACACCTGTCTGTCCCTCCAGGTGTTTTACCTGTCTCTAACACCTGTCTGCCCCTCCAGGTGTTTGACCTGTCTCTAACACCTGTCTGTCCCTCCAGGTGTTTGACCTGTCTCTAACACCTGTCTGTCCCTCCAGGTGTTTGACCTGAGGCAGTGCCACAGACAGATGCAGCAGCAGGCAGCCACAGCGCAAGCAGCTGCAGCGGCCCAGGCCGCTGCAGTCGTCGGTGCGATTCCTGGACCGGGGAGCGTAGGGGGCATTGCCCCTGCAGTCAGTAAGTCTGTCTGTTGCGCCGTCTCTAATTGTGTCTGATTCTCTATCTGTCTGGCTGCCTGTCTGCCTGTCTGTTCGTCTGTCACACTCTCCGTCTGTCTGACTTGTCTGTCTGCCTGTCTGCCTATTTCTAGTCTAAGGGCCACTTCCAGTTGATTTGAGCTGTTCTTTGTCGCCCTCTGCTGGCAATCCTGAAATAGCCACCCGAACATCAAATCATTGGCGTTCTCGAGAAAATATGACTTGTGTTATCACTCGGATAGCTGAGCAAATGAACCTTAACTACAGCACCTTTTTAATAATGAAGGGATGAGTCTAGCTACTTAACGGTACATCCTATGCTAATTGTTGCGCAGTGCGCTGTGTAATTACCACTGAAAGGTGCTGCGTCCGTCTGTCTTCAGGTCTGTCGGTGGCGGCGGGCATCGGCGTGGACGACCTGCGGAAGCTCTGCATCCTGCGGCTGAGCTTCGTGAAGGGCTGGGGGCCGGACTACCCCCGGCAGAGCATCAAGGACACCCCCTGCTGGGTGGAAGTGCAGCTACACCGACCCCTGCAGCTACTGGACGAAGTACTGCACACCATCCCCCTGAGAGAGCCCAGCCAGAACAACTGAGTGTGTGTGTGTGTGTGTGCACGTGTGTGTGTGTGTGTGTGTGTGTGTGTGTGTGTGTGTGTGTGTGTGTGTGTGTGTGTGTGTGTGTGTGTGTGTGTGTGTGTGTGTGTGTGTGTGTGTGTGTGTGCGCGTGTGCATGTGTGTGTGTGTGTGTGCGTGCCTGTGCACGTGTGTGTGTGCGTGCGTGCGTGCGTGTGTGCGTCTGTGTGTGTGTCGCAGGCCAACGCTCTCTTTCTTGTGCTTTATATTAATGTCTGGTCATGAGAAGTTTGTTTTGCTTGAGTCACTAATCTCCCTGGAGGATGAGATATCAAGTTACCCTCCTGATTGGGTGATTAATACAACCCACCAATCATAATTCTCAAAGTTTGGTCACATGACCAAACTCCAAGGAGACCACAGAGGGCTCTAGGTCGCTTCAGGCCTTGCCTATCAGTCTATTCCTCCCCCTCTGTAAAGAATGAAATACCTTGGGAAGTATCGATCGTTCTGCCCTCTACACCTACCGTCGCTACATGGACAGAACAACATCAGTCAGATGGGAAAGCATCTCAGGTTATGCTAACATGTAATGCCGACAGGTTGTGTTAACAAGTTATGCTAACAGGCTATGCTAACAGGCTATGCTAACAGGTTAGGCAAACATGTGATGCCAACTGTTTATGCTAATAGGCTATATGGTCACAGGCTGTGCTCACAGGATAATCAATTATGTTGTTAAGCAAGAGATTCCCTTGACGCTAAAGGACCAAAAAGTATAATAATAATAATAATAATAATAGTAATAATAATAATAATAATAATAATAGGTAAAACAAGCAAACTCAGCTTTCTCTGCATGTCTGGTGCTCTGTTCCACATGTTTACTTACTGCCTTTGTGACCTCCAGATGTTTTAATCTAGATGTTTTAAACCAGATGTTTTAATCCAGATGTTTTAATCCAGTTGTAATCTCAGAGATGTAGTTCTATACAATGACCCAAGAAACCTCCCAACCGCCATAGAACCCCCCCCCCCAAGTACCAAAGTGGACCGCCAGTTAGTGTTTATACATAGTAACCAAATGAGTTCTACGAGACCGCCGGATAATCACGACATCGCATTTCCTGTTTCAATCCAAATCCCATTTCTTCTTCTACAATCACCTGGATGTGTTCCCTCTCCGTGGACCAGGTTGCGGTGGCGGCGACGGAATAAACGGTGTTCACTGACACTAGCTTAGCCATGCTAATCTCTCAGCAAGTAGAAAGCCTATACTTCCATTTTGCTGCTGGGTCGAAAGGTTGCCATGGAGACATGGATCTGATCACGTGGACGTGAAGACTCATACACTGCCTATCTCAAATGTGTGTGTGTGTGTGTGTGTGTGTTTTGGTGGGTGTGCGCACAAGTGTGTGTACGGTGTATTATACGTTGTGGGCTGTATGTATTTTTGTTGTCTGTGATTTGCAGTGTGCGCTTGTCCGAGTGGTTTGTGCCGTGTGTGCGCGTGTGCGTGAGAGTGTGTGTCTATGCGTAGGTTGTTAATCAATGTGGCTTAAGACTATAGATCGTTCTCGTCTGGCTCTGTATATTCACTTCACCTTGACTTTCAGATGACCTTTGACCTTGGGCCGCCCCCCAGTGACCTCACAGGTTTACCGTAATGTACAGGCTGGTCGCGTGATGTCATAATATTTATCGCAACAACAAAAAGGTCTTCGGTTATCACTTCTAAAGCTCCGCGATGTGACCATATTTCACTGCTGGCTTTAAGAAATACAAAATCTTTATTTGGACGAGGTCAACAAAACACGTTATCAATTTTAATATCCAATGTGATGTTTATCAAAGCATTAAAGCTTTCTGATCCAATCAGATAATCTGTCT
This sequence comes from Lota lota, assembly GCA_026745465.1. NCBI lineage: Eukaryota > Metazoa > Chordata > Actinopteri > Gadiformes > Lotidae > Lota > Lota lota. Next base: position 54,591 of record JACYXH010000384.1, on the reverse strand, counting down.
CGTGTTTTTTGTCCCTGTGATGGTTAGAGAATGAACCCAACTTGCCTATTGGTCAGGCAATGTCCATCTGTAATGGATGCAACAAAATGGTTATGCCTATACTAATACTAATATACATACACTCTCTTTCTATCGTGTGTGAAGTGTTCAACTGCAGCTTTGTTAAAAAGTAATCCAGAGGATGTGTTCTATGGTTTTACATCATCCTTTGTAAAACAATCTCTTTGTGGAGCAGAGATAGGTTTAAGAGGATAATGTAACTTCGCTGATACTAAATATAGTCAAGTGTCTAATGCGCTGATGTAGGCCTGTTACATCATTGCCCCCTTAGTTAATGCGTAGATATTGTTATTAGTCATCTAGTTGAACTAATGTTTTTATGTACGGGAGTGGTGTGACGCTGCAGAGGGGGCGGGGCCTCCACTCCAGCGAGGACCAGTCTGCGCGAGCTCACATCAGCACACGCGCAGCCTCTCTGCATCCCGACCAGCGCGAGCATCACTGCGCACGGGCTTGGCACCGCGCTCCACCGACGGAACCGACGCTCGCGAAAAGGATTTATACCGGAGCGAATCTTTGAAGGATTTCTGCCGGTGTTCGTCGCCTCTCTATGGATGTTAAGTAGGGCTGGTGTCTGAAGCCTACACTACATCTGTCCGTGTTCAGGGGCGCATCCTACACCGAGTCACAAAATGGCTGAGATCACCGAACTACAAGCCGCCTATGGTGAGCAGGCCTTCTGTTTGTTTGTCGTTCGTTAACCCGTGCTAACGCAACACCAACGACAACAGGCTAACCGTGACATGGTTGTAATTGTTGTAGGCTTAGGTGTGTTATTTGGAAAGGTGTTAGCATTTGTGTATTTTTTTTGTGTGTCCCCGGTGAATGTAGGCATTTGTTTGAGATTCACACCCATATAACAATGTAAAACGATATAAGATTTAATCGAATATGATTAAATAGACCATGTACCCATCTTGGGGTTCATTATTTTCAAATGAAGGGATGGGTTCGGCTCGATTGGGCCAAATAGCCGCATGATGTTGTTTATCTACCATCGATATAACCATTAACTAATATGAATCAGGCGTTTCCAATGTATCGCTGTTAGTCAATAACGATGACACTTTATTATTCAAAAATAATAAGAATACAAAATCAAGAAAGACCAAACATGGGCGTACTCCGCTCCTACGCATCTCTCTCGTGGCCCTCCGGCGTGTGCGCGCGATGGGTTGGGTGTGTTGGGGGGGGGGGGGGGTTGACGTCATATCTATAGCAGCAGCCCCTTGCTGACAGCGACCGGTCCTTTGTTTTTTAGACCCGCTGAGGTAATCGGTTACCGGAACACGGGGGTGCTCGGGCCGGATTCCAGACTCTAGCCTCGAACGCCCACATGTTCCGGACCGGTTATCGAGGCATTCGGGACGGGCTCGTGACGGACGGACGGACGGACGGGGGGGTTGGGGCGGGGGGGGGGGGGGGGGGGGGGGGGGGGGGGGGGGGGGGGGGGGGGTTGGGGGGGACGAGAACGACGACGACGACGACTCTGAACACTTCCGTTTAAGGACACGGTTTAAATCATATCGACCTCAGCAGCACGCTTTGGACTTTTAGGCTCACTTTACTAAACACACCGAATAAAAAAAATTATCGACCTGGATCAGATCATTTATAATAGGCCTACAATGAATGATGACATCTAAAGGGCACATAATAAATCTCTAATATTAAAGGAAACGTCTATAGTCTCCTTTTGATCCCCACAATATTGCCACAATTATACCCATGCCTATGTTATTTTACAAAGCCCAATTATTTCTTATGTATGGGGAAAAAACGATTTTCCTTCGGAGGAACCGCTTGAAAGGCACACAAAGAATACAGCTTACGGTGGAATTAGGCTGAATATATCACAAGACCTCACATCACAGGGGGTGACCAGGGGTGGAACCGGTTATTTAAGGGCGTCCATTTTGGATCCGTTGCAGCCAGCGTTGCCCACAGCAGGTGAAGTGGAGTGAAACTGTCTGTTCGACTTCCTGTCAGGGAAAGGCACTTCCTGGCTCTGGCTTAGAGGTTGGGATATAGAGGAGATGTGTATCGCAAATGAAATCAATCAGGGCTGCTGACACACTCGAGTTTTACCTGCTCACCGTTATCAATCACGGGTCGATCGGTCGACGCATGAGACACGCGACCGCCGGGAAGCTTTCAGCTCTCGTTGTTCGACCGAGTGGCCGGTGTGTTCGGCAGACCAGGAGAGTGATTCAACCCGGAGGAAGAGCAAGTCCAGTCCATTTGAAGAATGAGAATGAGAATGAGTCCAGTCCAACGCAGAAGAGGGATCCCTTCTACCAGCGATGGTCCAGAGAAAGTTATAAGGAAATAGAAGATTAGTAATGACTATAATATCAATCAATCGCCATGGTTATAACCATGAGGGGACAGCTGATGCTGCTAATTAACTGTTAAGACACAAGAGTTATAGTCATCATTATTGACCGATAGGCAGAAAGCATAGGCCATTCGATTTGATCACATTGAAAAGATGGGGCATTGTGCTTTGACTTTTCTAATCTGTTAACAAGAAAAAATGCAACCTTTAAATACCAAACCAGGAATAACTAACATGTTAACGGCCGAGCTTGACAGTTGTATTTTGCCCTTTTCCCACTTCCTGGATCCCAGCCAATAGGAAGGTGTTAGCGGTGGGCTAATGCAGTTAGCTGACAACCGACATTCATGTGGATAGTACATGATGTCACCGTGAGGGGTTCACTGTGTGTGTGTCGCAGTGTCGTGGTGATGCGAAGGAGTGGTTGTGTCTTGGTGAAGTCATTTGAATGGCCTCGCTATGATGTCATGCCGGGACATAATCCACCCCCCCCCCCACCCCAAAAGATAGATAAAGATAGACAGACTGCCATTAAGAAATGTATAGATATTAAGACATACAGATCGAGGGAGAAGGATAAATAGATAGATGTAAGCCCTCTCCTAGCACCATGACAACAACCCCCCCCCCCCCCCCCCCCCAAGCCACTCCCCATCTGTTTGTGTTCCCGTGGCTCTGTGGAAATCATTGTCATGGTTACGGCAGCCGAGGCTCCTAGGAGAGAGAGAGGGAGAGGGAGAGAGAGAGCGAGCGAGAGAGAGAGAGAGAGAGAGCGAGCGAGAGAGAGAGAGAGAGAGAGAGAGAGAGAGAGAGAGAGAGAGAGAGAGAGAGAGAGAGAGAGAGAGAGAGAGAGAGAGAGAGAGAGAGAGATGCCACAATGCCCCTCTGTCTTGTGTTGTCTGCCTTCATTTCACTTGCCCCTTCTGACTGACACGCACGCACATTCACTTGAACACGTAAAAACACACACTGACACGAACGCACACCCGCAAAAATGTGCTCACGTTGTTACACAAATTCTTAAACACGCCTGAATTCATGCTCTGAAACACACACACACACACACACACACACACACACAAATACAAGGAGCACAATATGCACACACACCACCTCTTTTTGATGGCCTTAGCCTTCGACTACAACCTCAACTTGCCCTCAAATCCCTTTCATTTTGAGGAAGACGACGTGCTTCTCCCAGCCTCTCTAACCCCCTCTTCCCTCCTCCCCCCTCCAGTCATGTCCCCGGTGCTGGCGGGCTTCTCCCAGCCTCTCTAACCCCCTCTTCCCTCCTCCCCCCTCCAGTCATGTCCCCGGTGCTGGCGGGCTTCATCGGCGCGGGGGTGCTGGTGCTGGTGGTGGTGGTGCTGGTGGTGCTCTGGTCCTTCTGCCAGCGGCGCTACCAGCGCTCGGCGGGCCGCCACAAGCTGTACGGCGACCGCTACTGCGACCCGCCGGAGGACCCCCCCTACAAGTTCATCCACATGCTGAAGGGCATCAGCATCTACCCAGAATCCCTCAGCAGCAGCCAGAGGATCTTCCGGGGGGCGCAGGGGGCGCAGGGGGCGCAGGGGGCGCAGGGGGCTCGGGTCCGCCGGGCCGACCGGGGGCAGGGGCCCCACCGGGGGGACGCCGAGCGGGCCCGCGGCATGGTGCTGGTGGACGCCGAGAACAACGTCCTGGACGTCCCGGGACAGCTGCACATGAGCCACCTGGTGCCGCCCGGCCCGGCCGGCGCGCGGCTGGAGCGGGCCGACTACTGCTGCCTGGAGAGCAGCGAGGGCAGCGAGGGCAGCGAGAACGACGGCAGCAAGACGGCCTCCCCCTTCACGCCCGCGTCCTCGGGGCCCGAGGCGGACGGCGAGGCCGCGCTGGGCTCCATCAGCCTGGCCGTGGACTACAACTTCCCCAAGAAGGCCCTGGTGGTGACCATCCTGGGGGCGCGCGGGCTGCCGGCGGTGGGCGGCGACGGGCAGGGCGGCAGCGCCGACCCCTACGTGAAGATGACCATCCTCCCGGAGAAGAAGCACCGCGTGAAGACCCGCGTGCTGAGGAAGACCCTGGAGCCGCAGTTCGACGAGACCTTCACCTTCTACGGCGTGGCGTACAGCTCGCTGTCCGAGCTCACGCTGCACTTCCTGGTGCTCAGCTTCGACCGCTTCGCCCGCGACGACGTCATCGGCGAGTCGCTGGTGCCCCTGAAGGGGGTGGACCCCAGCACGGGCCGGGTCCACCTCAGCCAGCAGATCAGCAAGAGGAACATGCTGGTGAGTGGGGCCCCTGTGTTGTCATCATAGGGCCTACCAGTCTACCCAGTAGGCTCCCCAGTAGTCTACTAGGCTGGTTTCATAGGGCCTACCAGTAGCCTATCAGCCTACCAGTAGCCTACCAGTCTACCCAGTAGGCTCCCCAGTAGCCTACTAGACTGGTATCATAGGGCCTACCAGTAGCCTATCAGCCTACCAGTAGCCTACCAGTCTACCCAGTAGGCTCCCCAGTAGCCTACTAGACTGGTATCATAGGGCCTACCAGTAGCTTATCAGCCTATCAGCCTACCAGTAGCTTACCAGTCTACCCCAGTAGCCTACTAGACTGGTATCATAGGGCCTACCAGCCTATCAGCCTACCAGTCTACCCAGTAGGCTCCCCAGTAGCCTACTAGACTGGTATCATAGGGCCTACCAGTAGCCTACCAGTCCACCCAGTAGGCTGTATCGTCCAGCATATGCTGAATAGATCAGCCAGATGGTACAGTCCACTGGGTAGGCTTGTAGACTGATCTATCCACCATACATGTGGGTGGACACTCCCACTTGTGTCGCTGTTGGATGATTGGCCAACATCACATCTGGTGGCAAAATAGGTGGCCTTTAAGGCCGTTAGTAGTGTCTACTAAAGCCCATACAATTGAAATTAACACTGTGTGTGTGTGTGTGTGTGTGTGTGTGTGTGTGTGTGTGTGTGTGTGTGTGTGTGTGTGTGTGTGTGTGTGTGTCTGTGCGTGCGCGCAGTGTGAGAGTCGTGGAGAGCTACTGGTGTCGTTGTCATACCAGCCGGTGTCTCACCGCCTCAGCGTGGTGGTGCTCAAGGCCAGACACCTCCCCAAGATGGACATCACCGGTCTCTCCGCAAGTACGTATGCACACAGGACAAGCTAGTTCCAACACACACAATGTGGAGCACATGCTATCTTCAAATAAAAGCTAGCTTAACATGACATAAATGCTAGTTTAACATGAAGTAGGCATGATGTAGAAGCTAAGCTAGCATGAAGTAGAGGTTAAACTAACATGAAGTAGAGGCTAAACTAGCATTAAGTAGAGGCTAAACTAGCATGAAGTAGAGGCTAAACTAGCATGAAGTAGAGGCTAAACTAGCATGAAGTAGAGGCTAAACTAGCATGGAGTAGAGGCTTAGCATGAAGTAGAGGCTAAACTAGCATGAAGTAGAGGCTAAACTAGCATGAAGTAGAGGCTAAACTAGCAGGAAGTAGAGGCTAAACAATCATGAAGGACAGGATAGTGTGCCGTTTACATTGAGTCATTTAGCAGACACAAAATGTGTCCAAAGGGATTTACAAGTGAGGCTCCGAAAAATCTATGCAAACAAACTAAAGTACCTCGCCCCCCCCCCCCCCCCCCGCCCCTTCTGTCCAGACCCGTACGTGAAGGTCAACGTGTTCTACGGCCGCAAGCGCATCGCCAAGAAGAAGACGCACGTGAAGAAGTGCACGCTCAACCCCGTGTTCAACGAGTCCTTCATCTACGACGTGCCCCCCGAACTCCTGGCCGAGATCTCCGTGGAGTTCCTGGTGGTGGACTTCGACCGCACCGCCAAGAACGAGGTGCTGGGCCGCCTGCCGCTGGGCCTGCACAGCCCCTGCCCCTCCGGCACCTCCCACTGGGCCGAGGTGTGCGAAAACCCCCGCCGGCAGATCTCCAAGTGGCACAGCCTCATCGACTACTGAAGAGGGTCTCCTCCTCCTCCTCCTCCTCCTCCTCCGCCACAAGAAGGAAGAGGAGGACGGACATTCCCACTGCTGGACTGATGCAGTGGGAACCATTAACCCACGTGCTATACACAGATACACACACACTCACGTGCATTACACACACGTGCATTACACACACACACTCACGTGCATTACACACACACACGTGCATTACACACACACACATACACTCACGTGCATTACACACACACACACACACACGTGCATTACACACACACATACACTCATGTGCATTACACACGCGCATACGAACACACACACCCAAATGAATGCTCCCATACACACACACATGGCAGACACACACACACACACACACACTTTCACACGCACGCACACGCACACCCTCTCCCACGCGAGTGCACACGCACGCACACACACACACACGCACACACACACACACACACACACACCACTCTTTCATTCTCTCTCCTGCTCTCTCTATGCTACATTTACAAACTACTACGAACAGAACATCGTGGAAACACAGAACACCTGTTTTCCTAAATCCAATCGTAACCATGAATGCATCTGCGACTGTTACCGTGGTGATCGGCGTCAAGGGGAGAACGAGTATATATAAAAAAATGAACAAAACAAAAGAGTCAAGAACAAAAGATAAAAACCATCTCCTCCTCTCGCTGTTGTTGTCATGCAGCTCATTGCATGTTTGTACGAAGAAAAAAAATACACCTGGAAGGCAAGACAACTGCTGACGCGACTGCTGAAATCGCTCTTCACTGATTGGTCAACCGGTGTTCCCATCACCTGGTTCCAGCTGTGTGGACATCAAACACCCCGAACGCCCTAAAATGATTTTAACGTACCGAGTAACCCTGACTAAATCAAAACACGTGTTTCGTCCGGAGTTAATCGACTAAACGTTGTCACTGTTGTTATATGGTAAAAGTCTTGACTGTGTTGTGTGGGAATGGACGGCTGCTGTCCCCAGCCAGCATGCTCTCTCTCTCTCTCTCTCTCGCCCCGCTCTCTCTGAAGGCTCCTCGTGTGATGATGTCAGACCTCGGTCTCCCAGTCAGGATGGTCACCCGACCTGACCAGACCCAGCCTCGTGCTCGCAACCTGTCGCCCATATAAAAAATAATAATAGATACGACTTTAGAACTATACACACACACACACACACAGAAAATGTCCACGGGTGGACAAAGCTTTTAAACACAGCAGATATTTGCAATCAAAACAAAAACATAGCTGCCAGCTTCTGGTAGCGCTAGCTGTTAGCTGCTGTACCACAAGCAGTGCTCCAATACCCTGTATAATATTTATTTTTTAACATTGACGGCCTTGTGAAAAACTTCCTACAGATTTGTCTGTAATTTCCTCGCTCAAGGTTTTCCTTTGTATATTGTCATTGTATCCATGACCAAAATTGTAACCTGATTTGCACTAATCCATACGTATGATTACTGGCTTTGTAACCATGGACACCATAGACCCACACAACTACAACAACAACAACAACAAACAGTTGTTAACCTTTCACCCCTTAAGACCCAAGTCTTTCTCTGTCTGACCCTGACAGACGGGGGTTCGACTGCTCAGACCTGGAATAACCACAGCACCTTCACCCGGTTGGAGAGCTGGGGGGTGGGGGGGGGGGGGACTCAACCGCAAAACAAACTAGCAGAAGGAAGATCACCGTTTAGCCGGATAATTCATTTAGACGGTTATGAGACGAGACAAAGTCAACCGCGGAGCCGAGGAGGTTCCTTCAGATCCGACCGCATTTCTTTCACGTCAAGTCAGTCCTAATGAAATGGGACGACGTAGCCACGTTTAGCACGTTGAGGTCAGCAGCGTTGCGCAGCACCTTGACGCTCATCGGGTTGGGTTACGCCCACTTGTGTGACATCACCCTGTATGCAAATGTCTCCATCTCGACAAAAACGAAACGCTGCACTCTTCCCGCTGCTGCGGACGCCCCTCTCCGCCTTCAACGCCATCATATCATCCATGCTACTGGGCATAGCTGTCAGCTCCAGTGTACAACTGTGTATATATACATAAACCCCCTGCTCCCTCTCGACGTGTGCTGTAAATATACGTGTGTACTGCTGCTCGTAGATGTGTCAAACAGAGTTCTGCCCCGGCTTGAAAGACGTTGGTGGTCTTGCTTTAGCGGACGCTGTGTGTGTTTTCTAAGCGTAGGTTGGGACGGGGAGCCATGAGAGGACCTTCTCGCTGTTGTTCTGGTGGTTGTGTCTGCGACCCAAAACTACTGTCATCTCTGTTAACCTGCAAATAAAACAATTTAGCCATCGTCACGTAGACTGCGCAACGTCTGTCTGTCCTTCTCTCTGAATCTCTCCCTGTTTGTCCGGGTCTTTTTATTTCTAATTTCTAATCTCTGCATGTATTTGTGTGTCTATCTAGTCCTCTCTCGGTGTCTGTGTGTCTTTGTGTGTCGGTGTCTTTGTGTGTCTCTGTTGTACGAAACCTCTCCTCACAAGAATTCCCCACAACAAAACAAGTACAAGTGCTGTCCATGAAATAATGATACAAGTTGGTATAGTTGTAGTTTAATTTTAATTGAATCAACGTATTTCTCATTGAAACCAGGTTGATGTTTTTCTCGTATATTTGTTACCAGTGCTGGGCCTCCAGTGAGGACTTCCTTCAAGACTAAAAGCTTGGAGCCCACACCGTTACATTTAGCAGGGCAAACTGATTGTGAAACAAACAAAAAAATCTGATTCACATCGTAAAAACTATTTTATTAATACTTTAAAACAGCTCTTATGTATTGGCGAGCTGTGACTTTTGACTCAAGGCTCCATGATGTTTAATGAGTAGTAGTGAGTGGTACAGAGTGCTACTATTCTGGAAACCTTCAAGTATAATTTCATTCACTTCACATAAAAACATGACATAACACAGAAAACAAAGTGCATGATAAGACATTGAAATTTGAATTTAAAAGAATCAATAAAAGACAGACGAAAACACGATTTAAAAGAATGCATGAAAGACAACTGAATAAAATAGTTAAAATTATTATACACTTTGGCCCCAAACTTTAGTGATTTGTAGATGATCAGTGGCATTTTAGAAGCAATCCTCTGACATACCAGGGATTTGAGAATCTGTGTAACGTGTTCAAATGTTTTGGTCTTTGTTAGAACTCCAGCAGCTGCAATCTGAACAAGTTGCTGCTGGAGTTTAGAGATTTTTTAGAAAGGCTGAAATTAGATCGCTAGCATAATCGAACCTACTAGTAATAGATGCATGGAAAGGTTTTTCTGGGTCTCGTTTTTACATTAGTTCTCACATTTATTAATTATAGTAGTTGTTAATGATGGGAGCTTCTAGGCGCCCCTTTTTTTAAAAGGGGTTTCATAACTGCATTTTTCCAAGGCATTGATTAGAAAACGAAAAAAGTGTTTTGTACATTGTGCAAGATTTCACTGAAATCGTATCGCAGCAATAGCCCTATTCATGAGCATGCACTATTCTATAATAGTGCATAAGTGCACTATTCTGCAGGAGCTTATTACCCAATTATTATTGCTGGGTATTTCAGGTAGCAGGGGCAGAGAGTTGGTTAGTGTGGAAAGAGATGGCGGCAAAAACTGAAAAACGTTAGTGGCGTAGAAAACGTTAGTCTTGATCCCTGAATAAATAGACAGACAGACAGACAGACAGACAGACAGAGCTTACAGTACCAAATACAACAATTCTGATCAAAATACAATTCTTTAGAATTAAAATAAGCTCTATAACGAAGTAATAAAAGTGCAGCAAATTACAGAACACAAGTTTGTCAGGAAACAAAAATAAACACTTGTGAACCATCAGTTCAGCCGGAGATGCTCCACCATGTATGCATTAAAGGTTTGATCAGGCCTGAGAGGTTTGCATGGTTGCGAGGCTGACGTCACTGGTTCGTTGCTGATCGATTCACTTTTTTCTGCAGGCTGGACAGAACAGTGTGATGGTCAGCATGCAGTTGGAACACACTTCATATCATGATAAATATCCTAGAGATACAATGTACTCACCAATCACCACCAAAACCACCAAAAGGACAAGGATAAGCACCCCCATGACAGCCAACACCCAATGGAAATGTGGACACGGCTGCTGAACAGAAAACAGGTTCTCTGCAAAGCAAGCACATTAACACTCTTTATAACATCACAACTGTTTATAATGCCACATCTCTGTCTGTAACATCACATCCATCTATGACATAACCTCTGTCTATAAATTCCCATTTGTCTGTAACATCACATGTCACCTCTATCACATCTCCGTATGTAACATCTGACCTCTGTCTTACATCACAGCTGGCTATAACATCACATGTCACCTCTATCACATCTCTGTATGTAACATCTGACCTCTGTCTTACATCACAGCTGGCTATAACATCACATATCTGTCTGTAACATCACATCGGTCTATAACATAACAACTCTATCACATTTCTGTATATAACATTTGTTTATACCATCGCATCTCTGTATTAACATCACATCTGTCTATAACATCACATCCTACTATAACAGGGGTATTCAACTAAAATTTAAAGAGGTCCAGTTAGAGACAAATTCTTGAAGCAAAGGTCCAGAAGATCATAATGTCCAACTATTTAGTGTGATTTATATTTAAGTAGCTTAGTATTTGTGTCAACATCTGCATGTAATCAATACCTGACTGTCAAATCAAATGAATTCAGTACGATTCAAAAACGTTTTGACAATATTTATTGTCCCGTAACATAGAACTGAACCTACAGTATATGTATGACTGCAGATATAAAATAAAATTGTAAAATAAGAGAAAATAAAAAAGAAATTGAAAATTGTGCATGTTCAAATAAAGTGCTTAACTTCAGAAAAATTAAATAAAGGGAGCAAAAGCTTGAATTTCCTGTCTCAAACAATTTCACAGATAATAAATCTCAACACATCTTAACAATTGAACAGTTGTATCACTTTCTTCCCCTCTTATATCCCACTCACCCAGTTTTTTGCTCAGTGAGAGAATTGAGCTCTAGCTTGTCCTGCCAGGATTTTAAATCTGGGCTTGAATGGGGTCAGGCCCATTCTCATACACATGTGGAGGTGCTCATTGGTGAGCCTGGAACGATATTGTCACGTCACCCTCTGCCACCATCTAGTGGCGCCGGCTGCCACTTCACCATGTGCTTCTGTTTACCTTCCCTCGTCAATCACCCACGTGCACTCCGGTCTTCACTCCTGTACACCATCAGCTAATCAGCGCACTCTACTTAACCCTCGCTCCCCAAGCAGCCGGCGCCAGATCGTTGTGTTCCAACCTTGAGTCAGTACCACGTTCCCGCATTAAGTATAGAGTTACTTTATCTTTACCCGTACCTTGCTTACCCTTAACTTGCCTTTACCTCTACCCAGTTTTCCTGATCATCTACCCGATTCCTGTTACCAACCTCCGGACTGCCTTCCCGTTGTCGATTCACGCCTGCAAAGACTCCCCGCCTGCTCCCGTCTGTCTGTCTGCCTGACCTCTTGCCTGCCAACTGCCTGTCCGACTACCCGCCTGCCTACGTCCTTCTGCCTGCCTGACTTTCCGCCTGACCTCGAACCATTGCCTGTCTGACTACGCCTTGCCCTGCCCTATTGTACTGTTGTATTAAACGTCATAGTCAACCACACCATCTCCGCCTGCTGTGTTCCGCATTTGGGTTTACCAGTCGTTCCCCGTGACAGATATTTAGTTTTGATGATGTTCATTGTGGAGAAAGCTGCCGCGCAGTTGTATGCTGCCAAACATGGTCAAGATGTACAGGGCTACTTTCCTCAGACCTGGGAAAGCCGTCTCAGAGACCATTTGGAGCCAGAAAGTGGAAGGGTCAGTTCTTACAAACTGCTCTTTCAGGGCCAAATCTGCTTGGAGATCAACCAATTGCAACTGGAGAGGCCCAGTATTTACCCATTTAAAGTGCTGTGTGACTTCCTTTGAGAACCCCCTGACATCTGTGATGAGAAATGGGTTCTGAATGAACATGGTGCGCTGCTGTCCAAAGCTGAAGCTGTCAAAACGATTGCTGAAGTTTACAATCAGCTTATCAATAACGTCAATAAAAGAAGACACATCTCTCTGTCCCTGAACCTGCACTGATGGGAAGTGTGCACAGTCTCCCTGCAGGTCTTTCTTGAACCCCTCAAGTTTCCTCTGAAAGGAGCGGACAGCTGTCATCAGTTCACCAATTGAATTGTCCTTGCCCTGTCGCCTCAAATTCAGTTCATTCAGATGTGAAGTGATATCAACCAAAAAGGCCACATTATCCATCTGTTTCTCATTTTCTAAAAAGAGAGAAAACTGTGTTGCCTTCTGACTTCCAAGCTCTGCCAAGAAAGCTGCTACTTCCCTCCTGATGGACCAAAAGCGCTCGAACACCCTGCCTTTACTGAGCCATCTCACATTGTTGTGCAACAAAAGATCATCAGCATTGGCATCAACTTCTCTGAGGAAGTCCCTAAGCATGCGATGCTGGTAGGAAGAGGATGCCCTGAGAAAATTGATCATTTTCATCATTGTATTCATCACCTCAGCATGCTCCTCTGACAGGGAGGTGCAGAGGACAGATTGATGAATGATGCAATGGTAAGCTATGAGCTCAGGATTGTCCTCTTTCAGTCTTGCTACAGCTCCTTTCTCTCTCCCTATCATAGCAGGGGCTCCATCTGTGGTTATTGAAACCACTTGTTTTGCCTCTATTCCTCTCTTTGTTAACATCTCCTTAATGGCCAGGTAGATGTCTTGTACTGGTCTGAAGGGGAGTGACACCTAACAGGTCTTCACAGAACGCTTTCTGGTCTATGTTGGAAAACCTGACATCCACTAACAGCTGAGCATTGTCCCATATGTCAGTGGACTCATCCACAGCTAAGCCTACACATGGTGCCTTGTGCATGGCTTCATCTAGCTGGGTTAGCACATCCTGGGTTAGCATTTCGCTTTTCTTTGTGGCAGATGATGCAGACATGGGTATTTGCTTTATTTTATCACAAAGCTCTTGTTTTTGTTTTCCCTCAAATAGTGTTTCAGCTACTGCCCTCATGCATTCTTTGACAACCCCTCCATCAGTAAATGGATTTTTGTGTTGACCCAAAATCCAAGCAACTCTGACACTCATGACCACGTTGTTGGGCAGTGAATGTGTGGCTCAGGATCTTGGTGGACTGGTCATATTGGGCTCTGAGATTACTTATTGTCTGTGATCTCACTTCAGATTTGAGTGGGTATGTTTGCTCAAAACCTTTATGTTATGTCATAATGGCGTTTCACACTGGCACTTTTAATAAGTGCCACGGTTTCTGAACATATGAGACACACTGGTTTAGTGCTCCCAGTGGGAAGTATGAACAGAAATGAGTCTGTCAATTCCGGATTAAATGCTCTATTTTCACTGTCCACGTTTTTTTTTGAGAGTGCCGTTTGTTCCTTATCTTTCTCTCGTCACTCGTCTGTATCTCTCCCTTTCTCCGTCTCACTCGTCTGTATCTCTCCCTTTCTCCGTCTCACTCGTCTGTATCTCTCCCTTTCTCCGTCTCACTCGTCTGTATCTCTCCCTTTGTTTTCTCTATCTGTATATCTATCTTTCTTTATCTTTCTGCCGTCTGTTCATGTGTAACTTGCCTCTAACTCTCTCATCTGTCTTCAGAGTCACAATGTTTAACGCCTGAAATGCGCAGAGTGATATCACGTGGGATGGCTGAACTCGCATGCAACGTTTCATCATCTGCTAAACCACTACCGTAAAGACTACAGAAGCTGCGCCCATTAAAACAGAAGCACCCCGTCATTTTTTGTATCATAACCTTCTGTTTTGGCTGTCGGTCCGGGTCCGTATGGGACGGCTTCTGGGTCTGGACCCAGACCGCGGTCCGCCTGTTACTGACCTATGTACTATAACATCACATCGCTCTATAACATTACATATAAACTATATCACATCTCCGTCTGTATATAACAACACACATGTTTATGACGCCCCATCTTGGTCTATAACATCCCACTGCCAGGCCCATGGGGAAATGCAAGCCTCAGTGACACTTCATCACACGACATAACAGGACGTACCAGGAAAGCGTATCCACGTCTCCCTGGTCTGGTTGATTTGTTCCTGGTGAACTCTACAGCGGCAGCTCTGGCTGCTCTCCACCACCGCGGTGCTGCTGATGCTGTGGAGGCCGGCGGGGCCCTCGGTGGTGTTCATGGTTACGGCAGGCAGGGGGGGGCCTTCAGAGTGCCCCCAGGAAAGCTGTGGTCTTGGGAACCAACCCACAGACTCACATCTCAGAAGCAGGCTGCTGCCGTGGAATTCCTCCAGGGTTATGACGGGGGGGGCCACTGCACCTGGGGGTTAAGGGTAAGGGTAAAGGTGATTCTAAAAAGGGGTTAGGGTTAAAAGGTGATACTTTTTATGTGCCGCCATTTTGAATGAGTGTTATAATCAGCAATGTTGTGTATGAAATGAACACCCCAGCGTTAAAACTGTAAGCTTGACCCGCTCTCAGACGCGCACATCAAGGTCGACCGCTGCCCAGACGGAGCTCCACACACACACACACACATCTGCAGAGAGGTCCACACACCTGGCAGCACACATCTGCAGAGAGCTCCACACACACACACCTCGTTGCACATTTTTTTAACCTCATCTTATCCGCTCCAGCCTACTGGAAGCATTCTTACCAACGAGCAGCTGGATGGAGTAGACCTCGCCGAGGGAGGGCAAAGAACAGGTGTAGTTCCCTTCATCGGCCAGTCGGACGCGGATCAGTGTGAGGGCGATGATTCCTCTCTCAAGGTTTTCTGCTGACAGTATTGTTCTCCCTCTGTACGCCGGGTTCTGCAGTTCAGAATGGACCGGACCCTTTCTATGCAGATGGACAAAATCGGACTTTGTTTTGATCGTGGTCCACTTCACTGGCTTCTCAGTCAGGTCTGTCGACTGCTTCGGGTCGTACAACAGGGTGACGTCCTCCCCGACCAACGCTATTATAGAGTGAGCTTCACCTATGTTACAGAGAAATTGCATCATGATGGGGGGTTAGCAAGAATGTTTGATTGACATGACTACCTGGTCACCCAAAACTGCCAGTAGACCGGTAGAGGGCAATTTGAGTCCATATTTACATCCTATCCTACGTCGTTATGTGTCAAGATTTGGACCAGGATCAATCCACATGACTACTATGTAATCCATTAAATCACTTTGTCAAAAATAAGTTGTTTCTTTTTTTGGAAATAGTTCCTAATTGATTACACTTTCCTGGCTGAAGACATTTCTCTTTAGCCAGGCTTTTGGAATTAGCATAACAGTTAGTGTGTTAGTGTCAGTTAGTGACAATTAGTGTAACGTGTTGTCGTGATGAAAGCAGCAAAAGTATCAAAAAATTTGTAATTAAGGGATGTGTTACCCAGAGTGGAGAGGATCCACAGGAGAAGGAGGATTTCCATGACAAACCCTGAAGAGCTTCACTTGACCAGCAAGGAGGGCCAAGACTGGAAATAAAACACATGATATTAAAACAAAATGGATGCCTCAACCTGTAATATTCATGACATGCCTCTACATTGACAGGCCTTTGTAGTAGACTCGTCCACACGTATATGGGCATTTCTCTGCATTTTTGCCTTCTGTCCACAACAAAATGGTGTTCTAGGTCACTGAAAACAAAGCTCTTGAAAAACAAACAAAAAAATCGTCAAAGGTGGAGATTTTTCCAAAGTTGGTTTTCAGTTTATTCGTAATGAATGGGATTCCCAAAACAATGACATCATGCCCTCGATTAACACATGGAACTTGTTGTTTCACACATTGAGCATGCGCCAGAAACCGACTGCTATCGTATCACTTACTGGACTTGAGTGTGGATCATTAGATTGTTAGTGAAAAATTGCTATATTTTGCTTGCCTTAATGATGCAAACATCTTTCCTTGTTTCTGTTTCATTGCAGTCTATGCATGTTCCTGTTGTGTGTTGTTCGATTTGATGTAGTGTGATTGAGTCCTCCTGTCCCTATTCCTTTCAGCGTCATCATGATATGTAATTAACACTTCACTTGATTTAAACTGCAACCACAAATGATGTCTTACCTTTTGTTATAATCATACTAATTCGTATCATACCAATACTATGTATAGTAGTAATACTACTTATCATTGTACTTCTACTAATTATACTAATACTACTTATCATACTATTACAACTTCTCATCATACCAATACTTTTATCGATCACACTAGTACTAGGCTTCTTCTACTACAGAATACGTATCATACTACTAGACCTAGGTTCTAAATGTATCCCTTTAGTTCAGCTATGTGTAACTGTTTGATGGTTTTTAACTTGATACTGTTAAGCTTACTCCATTCAGACTTGGGTTCAAGTGAAAAGTAACTCAAGTTAAAAGTATTTAACTGGAAACGCATTCTATAACTTCAACCACACCACTACCGTATATAACGGTGCGCTTTCTTTCCACCTCTTTTAATCGCTTTTGATTGTTGATTTGCAGCTTTACATATACTAAGTAATGAGCCATTATGCAGGACTCGTGTTACTGTCATTAGGCGTTACATCAAAGGTGTGGTGGGAAAATGACTCAAGGCCCATCCTGAGGTCAGCTTGCTAAAACTAATTAATTCCGATATGCACACTACGAACCTATCTGTCTTTTTCAACTTCCTACCTCCCCACAGATGCCCATTTATCTTGCATTCCTGCATGGTGCTCTGTTCCCATATGAGCAAACTCCCTTTTTCTATAACACTGCATCTGTGCCTGACCTTGAATGTATACTCCCTTCCTAAACCAGGCGTCCAGCTTTAATTGGGCATCGAACCTATTATAGACAGTCCAATGGCGCCATCTAGTGTCATATCTGACATACTGTTTACCCGACTGTATAAAAAGGCGTCCCTCCTGTCTTCGGGGCGCCCTTTCTCGAGAACTCTGCTCTATGTGGAGTTGCCTTTGAAACGGTGTCTTTTATGTGCTGCAGCATATGAAATAAATCAACTACGGATATCCATTTGTCTTAGCCTTTAATCGAGCCAGCCACCAGTCATCTAATTTTCTACAACAAAGGTTGTTGTACTGACCTGCTTATTCCTTATGCGTTGTTCTGTGTCGATGATCGCCGTGCTCCGTGCTGCGAACAACTATGAAGGGAGCGGTGGCTCAGAAGGTAAAGCGGGTTGACCTGTAACCGGAAGGTTGCTAGTTCACTCCTCCTAGCTGGGTGTCGATGTGTCCCTGAGCAAGACACCCAACCCTGTCTTCGTGTGCGTGTGCGTTAAAAGCAACTCGCGGTGTATGGGGCGCGAGAGTTGTAAGTAAACCGAAACCCTGGGCTCTCATCTGGTCCTTCCCCAACGTTCAAAACTACTACTACGTGCTGCAACACCACTACGTGCTTGTCACCGGCGGCTCCTCTCTTTATAGGACGCTATAGCGCCTCCCTCGGTCTTGCGCCGCCGCTGGACTGACTTGGGACCAGGCGGACTCACATCCAGGCTGCAGAGGTGTGTTATTAAATTACATCCACGGTTGTGTTCTTCACTACAGCTCAACACTGCAGCATACTGACCGGTATCAAACACAGACGACAGGTCACTGGCGACGAACTGAACACACTGCGTAGCTTCCTGACTGGGAGACACTTGAAGAATGGGTGCCTTTAGCTTAGCCGATGCTAACGGAGCCTGACTGTGTACCCGGCGAGCTAGTTAGCTTATAGCAAACGAATCTTTTGGGACGAACGAAAGTCTACTTGTCAACTTTCTACAGCGAGGAACGTCTACCACTCTTAAACACAAATATGAGCGTTTCTGATGTTTTTAATTAGCGTGTATTTGCCTTCACTTGGTCTATTGCATTGTCTGAAACGCGATACACGGTTAGCCACGGATCTCATCGATTGATTGATTGATTGATTGATTGGTAAGTAGAGGATATGCAGTCGGCAGCGATGTTACTGAAATCATAGTTGTTTTAAACGCATCACAGATGTAAGGACACTGCACCATCCCAGGAAGGAATGGTCCATCGTCTGTGTTCCTTCTCAGGGTTTCTACCCTCTGGGTTTTGGGGAGTTTTCCATTGTCGTTCGTATAGGTATAAAGGCACGGGAAGCCCTTTGAGACTATAACTGTAACCGTGATTAAGGGCGATGCAAATAAAATAGACTTGACGTGGGCGAAATGCACTTAGAGTTGACTTTTGTGAACAAATGTGTCGTGTCCCGCCAGAGATGGAGGCCCCTCCGGTCAGCGTGATGCCCGTTACCGGTGGCTCCATCAACATGATGGAGTATCTACTGCAAGGTAACGTCACCGACGTTTTTTCTGTCTATTTTAATTGTGTAACTGAAATTATACTTAAAAAAAACACACACAATTGGAAGCTCATGTGTTGAAAGCCATTATTCTATTTTTGTCACATTTCATTGTCCAACTTTCTTAATGGGGGTTGTGTGCACCATACTGGTGTATAAAACATTATAAATAAAGAAGGGCCCAATGCAAAAGGAACTCTTTTTAAAGAGCCCCTAATCTACCAGCAGATGTGAGGCCGATAGGTACAAGTAAACTCCAACCTACCAGTTGTTGCGATCCCTCAGTTGCTCTGTCTTCTCGTACATCGGGGGTAGACTCTCCCACACGTGATGTGACACAGTTCACAGTGGGTCAATTTTGAAACTCCTCTCAATGGCTCATCAGCGTCACACAAAAAAAATCAGAGAAACGAGGGCCCCTTTAATGTGATTGATTTCCTGTTTTTAAATTAAGTGGTTTCAACTGGCGATGATGATGATGGTGGTGATGGTGATGGTGGTGATGGTGATGATGATGGTGGTGATGATGGTGATGATGATGATGATGATGGTGAACGCTCCCCTCTTAGGAAGTGTTCTGGACCAGGCGCTGGAGAGCTTGCTGCATCGTCTCCGGGGTCTGTGTGACAACATGGAGCCGGAGATCTTCACGGACCACGAGCTGGTCTACCTGCTGAAAGGCCAGCAGGGGAACCCCTTCATCCTGCGGGCCCGGCACTCCCTGTCCCACCCCGCCGTTCCCTGGCACCTGCGGTACCTGGGCCAGCCCGAGGTGGGCGACAAGAGCCGGCACGCGCTGGTCCGCAACTGTCTGGACGTGTCGGCCTCGCACAGCCTGCCCGACTTCCTCAACGAGATGGGGTTCCGCTTGGACCACGAGTTCGTGGCCCACGGGCACGTCTTCCGCCGGGGCGCGCTGAAGGTGGTGGTGAGCAAGCTGTCGCGGGTGCTGGTGCCGGGCAACACGGAGAACACGGAGCGCCTCTCGCTGTCCTACCTGGTGGAGCTGAGCGTGCTGGCGCCCGCGGGCCAGGACAACGTGTCCGAGGACATACGCAGCTTCGCCGAGCAGCTCAAGCCCCTGGTGCACCTGGAGAAGATCGACCCCAGCAAGCAGAGGCACTGAGGCCTCTGGGCGTGGAGCCGGCCAATCGCGGGCACCTGCCTGCGTTCCCTGTGACAAGCTCCTCCCTCTTGAGAGGGTGGCGCTGATTCTGTGCAACTGCTGCCCTGATTGGTTTGAGTACAGGACTTTGGGATCTGGCCAATGGCTGGCCACCTGTGTCTTAAGAGTGACGTGAAGCATCCACGGACTAATTAGACTTGGGGTCCAGTGTTGTTTTTCGAACGCTAGCTGCGATCACCCTGTGTTGATAACTGAAGTAAGGTTCTGAGTCTACTCGCACAACAGTGGGTAGCCGGTTTGTATCTTGCATAAGACCCCCATTTATTGTCTCTTCATAGATTCATCGATCTGTATCAAAATCCCATGGGCTTTTCATTACTAGGAAAATGTCTGTGTTTTCCATATACACCGCGGAAGAAGCTCAGGAATGATGAAAGGGGGGGGAAAAAGATATTGCATTAGTGCATCTATTCCCTTAATATAATATCATGGCATTTACTAATTAAAATGTCTGGTGCTTTACTTTCCCCAAACAGGCCGGAAACACAACATCCTAGTTTAATGGGGAGGAAATGCATCACTGTAACCATGGTGACTAAAACACGGCTCTCGAAGAGACAGTACGATGGTTTCTGAAGAGACTGTGGCGTGTTCTTTCTCGCAATTTCATCTTTCCAAATGTTTTTACAAGTTAATAATAAAAAAAAGACCCAATAAATGTTTTCACTTGTCTAAATTATTATTGTCAAATAGGCGCCGAGACCTTTTGACTTTCTGATTATTTAAATCAACCAGAAACCCACATGTCCACCACGGATGTCCACCAGGGGTCTCCCCCGCTCTTCCCGACACCGAGGAACCCCGGCTCCACTGCCAGCCCACATCATCTCCGTGTGCCGGTGCGGTTGCCATGGAAATAATTAGCCGTGAGATATGCAGATTTCTTCCTCCTACTCTAATTAGCTTTCTCAATTGCTTAATGATACATAGACCTGTGTGAAAGCCTTCCTTTCTTCCTCTCACAAAAGCATTTATGTCCCCCCCCCCCCCTCCTCCCCCGTTTTTACCTTTTTCCACCGTTAACCCATTAGTGTCCCACGGCAACCTGAGGCTGAACATTAAAACACGGCCGCCAGAATACCTGCATAATCTGGCCTCGTCCAAACTCCTAATATATCCCCGGGCGGCTTGGCCAATCTAAAGGGATGATTACAGTGAACTGTACCGCACATCCGGTAAATTATTTAGAAAATAAACATGATGCGAGTGCATCAGGTAATCCCGGTGATGGTGAGGGTCATTGGCGTTGTCCCCCCCCCCACCCCCCACCCCCTGCTGGGGATAGATAATTGGAGGTTGAGGACAGGGAACTCACCACGCATTGATGGCCTTGCTCCTCCGGGGGCTGGATAAGGACCACGGGGTTGTGCGAAGGTGAAGACGCGACCGTGCTCAGATTGAGAGGAGTTGAAAGCGTCCTCGGAAGGTGGCCCCTGGGCCGTGTCTCGATACATGGGCTGGACACCTAACTCCCACCTGCTCCTTAATGACGTCTGTCCGCTATGAGAAGCTGTGGGTAAAAGCGTCTACCGAATAGTTAAATATGAACAAAAAGGATTGGATATTGTTAGGCCCTAATAGACAAAGTTGAAGCAAGAGAAGGCCTACTAATATTAAAGCAGGACTCTTTTCTACTGCGCCCATCAATACAACGCCTGTTTCTTCTTGTTGTTTTCTCGAGGTGCAACTCAGAGAGGGAGGGGGGGCGCGTGTCTCAAGGCTGAGTGGGGAAGGGGGCGCGTGTCTCAAGGCTGAGTGGGGAAGGGGGCGTGTGTCTCAAGGCTGCCGTTGGGAAGGGTGGCGCTCGTGTTCAAGGCTGAGTGTCGGGAAGGTCTAGTGGGGATCCGACACACGCAGATTCCTTCCTCTCGTCTGAACTCGTGTTTTAAGCGGTGGGGCCCGGAACCAATGGCCTCTTGCCGGACAGGACGGGGTCGCCCCTCGTCTCCTTCCCGTCTGTACGTGTTGCGGGGCTCGGAACATAGCCTGGGCTGGCCGGGGGGTCGCGCCTGCCTCCGCCGTGTGCTAGCGGTGTGTGGGGGGGGGGGGGGGGGGGGGGGGGGTGATCAAACGCAGAGCGAGATGTTGAGCCCCTTTTTGTTTAGAGACCAGGCGATAGATTGGGCGGGGTAAATGGACGACTTCGCGTGACTTGTACGTGTTTTTGATTGTGGATTTCTAGTTCTGGGGTTCCCTGACTCCCCCCACCCCCACCCCACCCCCCACCCTGTGGAGGAAGGCCTATTGAGTGCAGTAAAAAAAGCAATCAATAATCCTTACCCTAAATGCCCTAAATGCCCAATGTGATCAGTCTCGGACCACAGTTTGGGAACCACTGGCCTGGCTTATAGGGAGGTGTCTTAGGAGGGCGTGTTGAACTGAGAATGTTCGTGAGGACCGCCAATATAGATTACCCTCCCGATAACCTGATGTGGACCTGATACTATAGTTTATTTATTGGCCTAAACCTTTTATTGCTACAGACTGAAAGGAGAGCAGGCCTACGGATGGTATGGCCACTTTGTGGCATTGCCAGGTAAAGGTAGCATTGTATTATAGCTTATTATATGCTGTTATTTAATCACCATCAATAAGTCAGCTCTGTATTAGAGTGCTATGGTTGTTTAACACAAAAAAAAGAAAAACGCTTTCATCCATAAGAAGACAATCATTAGTTGCCTGTGATTTTTTAATTTATCAAACAAAATAATATGGTACAAAGTTACAGAAGGTGGTTTTTTTATTCCCCCCCACAGAGCTGTTGATAAATGGCAGTGGAGCTGGGCATCAAACACAGGTTATGCCAACCAGTGCCCTATGACACTAAGTAAACCACATCTGCAGTAAACCTAGCTTCTCCTGACGTGGTTCTGGTGCTAAGGTTTGACTTTAGCGTTTCCTCTCCCCTTCCATTAAAACTTGTGGCGACGATTGTCTCTGCGGCCGCGCTGAGCCCAGTGCTCCTGCACGGCCCTAGTCCGTTGCCAGATTCCCAACAACAATAAGCTGCCACTCGCCCGGAGCAGGAAGTCTTTAAGTCGGCCTGAAATTGGTCCGATGCCACGAATGGTTGAAGTGAAATCTCGGGTTTGCTCCCGGGGGGGTCTTGGACGGGATCCTTCTGCTTCCGCTGTCGTCGAGAGAACATATGCTCGTTAAAGGACTGTGTGGGCTGGCCTCCCCCCCCCCAGACGGAGACAGAGGGGTCCTCCCCCTGCCTTGTGGTAGCCCTCAGGCGCTGCCCACATCCCAGCCCCCCCCCCCCCCCCCCCCCCCCTGTGGAGGGCAGGGGGGGGGACATCGCGTTACTCTGGGCAATAGCGGATGATGTGGGGTGGTGGGTGCCCAGAGAATAAGGGGTGGGCCTCGGCTCTCGTGAGTCAAAGAGGGTGGAGAGGGGGGGAGGGAACATTCCTATGTGATGTGAGTCCTGTTCCGCGGTGCCGGAGTACTGAATGACAACAAAGCTCCGTCTTGTTGTTGCTGTGGCCCTTCCGTTGCCGTGGCGGCTGGGCGGAACGCAGCGTTCCAGGGTCGGCCGCAGGGATCCGGCAGCCAATCCTGTGCGGCCTCTGGAATGTCTGGTATGAGCGCGGCATAGCGGTCTGGCTTTAAGGCTCAGGAGCACCAGAGACTAGAGATTATGACTCAGGACGAGACTAGAGTAGTCCAGAGACTAGAGATTATGACTCAGGACGAGACTAGAGTAGTCCAGAGACTAGAGTAGTCCAGAGACTAGAGTAGTCCAGAGACTAGAGATTATGACTCAGGACGAGACTAGAGACTCAGGACTAGAGACTGGAGATTATGTCTCAGGACTAGACTAGAGACTATAGTCTCTGGACTACAGACTAGACACCAGAGAATCAGGAATACAGACGAGAGACTCAGTATTAAAGACTAGAGACTCTGGACTCGAAACTACCGATTACAGCCCTAGGACTAGAGACTACAGACCTAGGACTAAGACTCAGGACTACAGACTATACCTATGCCAGTCAGGGCTCATTCTCTACCGGTCTTTATTGCTCCATCTGTCTGTCTATCACGTTCTCTTCTTTTTTGCTCTCTCTCCATTGATCTATTGCTCTCTCACTCACTCTGTCTCCCCCTCTATATTCCTCTCTGTTTCTGCCTCTCTCTTTCTCCCTCTCGCTCCCTCTGTTACTCTGGGGTTGGCTCTCTCTTACAGGTGTAGGTTATGGTGGAGGAGCAGGTTATAGTGGAGGAGCAGGTTATGGTGGAGGAGTAGGTTATGGTGGAGGAGCAGGTGATGGTGGAGGAGTAGGTTATGGTGGAGGAGCAGGTTATGGTGGAGGAGTAGGTTATGGTGGAGGAGTAGGTTATGGTGGAGGAGTAGGTGATGGTGGAGGAGTAGGTTATGGTGGAGGAGCAGGTGATGGTGGAGGAGTAGGTGATGGTGGAGGAGTAGGTTATGGTGGAGGAGTAGGTGATGGTGGAGGAGCAGGTGATGGTGGAGGAGTAGGTGATGGTGGAGGAGTAGGTGATGGTGGAGGAGTAGGTTATGGTGGAGGAGCAGGTTATGGTGGAGGAGTAGGTGGTGGTGGAGGAGCAGAAAGGAGGAGATCATCATCCACTGTGTCTATACTCTCCAGGGTCTACCATGCCAGACCTGGGTTCCCCAGATCTGGTTCCCAGAGTGACTTCCCTATTTAAAATGTGTCGGTTTGGACAGCATCACATGTCTCATAAGACGTGTCACTGGAAGAAGAAGAGAAACTTGGCCTGGTTCCCAGTTCTCCAACCAGTCTGACGTTCTGCTTAGAGGGTCTCATCTCTGGATTCCCTGGACTTCAGTTGGAGACCGATTTTGTCGGGGGAATTTGATTCCTTGTTCCCTGTGGGGGGGGGGGGGGGGGGGGGGGGGGGGGGGGGGGGGGGGGGGGGGGCGCTTTATGGCAACACAGGGGTGAACTCCCTGGTAGAAACTGTTAGGCGTTAGCAACATGGCATTTTAGCCGTGATTACAGTGGCTCTGTGGACTTAGTCATTCTCTGAGACACCGTGACACGCCACTCCACGTTTGACGACACGTGCTATTTTTGACACACACATTTCACAACAACAAAATCCCTCCTGTCTGGGCTCATGTTTTTTTTTTTTCATTGCGCAATGTTGAAGTGCAGGCTGCCAGCGCTGCACTAGGTGGGCGGGGCCTGCTAGAGCTCAGCCAATGGGCTGCACCCAAGGTTGTTTCGGTTGGTTTGCCACGTCTGGCTCCTCAACAGACAAACGTAAATAGAAG
The DNA here is from genome assembly GCA_026745465.1 of Lota lota. Lineage (NCBI taxonomy): Eukaryota > Metazoa > Chordata > Actinopteri > Gadiformes > Lotidae > Lota > Lota lota. The sequence continues at coordinate 29,375 of JACYXH010000384.1, read as the reverse complement.
AAGGATGTGTGTGTGTTACTGCATATTATTTACCTGACTGAACCAGACTTCAGGTACGACATAAATTGGAAATACAAACAAGTTGAAGATAAGCAGTTGAACAAACTACTCATTTATTATATGAATGACGTGTGTGTGTCAGTGTGTGTGTGTGTGCACGCACTTTATACCAGTGTGTTCACATAAAGGCCACTCTTTTTTTTATACCATATTATTCTTTGACATGTGTGCATGAAAACAGAAGTTGTAGCTAAAACATGAAGTTGACCCGAAAGAGCACATTAGTTCAGGGTTAAATTGGTTATTTCGGTATCAACCTCCATTGCGTTTTAAGGAGAAAAAGAACTCGCCAGATGTAGGTATATTGGCGCGTAGCCAATGGTCTTACAGCACCTCTGCCCGCGCGCCCAGCTGTCAATTAACCCATGCGCGTGTTGACGCCTGGATGGAATCCCCTCGGTCAACGCGCTGTAATCTGGGGAATTACGTCATTACGTGCACGTGGGTCACGCAGGAGTCTGGTGCGTGATTTGGAACGATAATGCCCCCCCCCCCCCCCCCCCCCCCCCCCCCCCCCCCACACACACACACACACACACACTCACGTTGACGACAGTGGAATAAAGATGCTTGTCGTCTCGTGATTAAAAACGAGAACACCGTGTCTGCTGCTAAAGTCAAATTAATTACAACGAATCGTAGTAGAAAACGACACCAGGACTACAGGTAGAGCCACGCGTGACAGCGTGGCTCTCTCTCCCCTCTTGAGCCCTCTTTAGCTCCAGCTCTCACTCCAATAAAAACGACCGAAGCATATTCCTCCCATCTTATAAGCAGAAAGTCTTCTAGACAAGATAAGGTTGTATTGTACATCATTATATATAACATATAATTACATTTATAATTGGGCCTGTATTTGTCATTTTGATTGATTAATTGGCTGTGATCACTATAGTGCCAAACCATGGCCAATGCTGATAGTCACATGACGGGACGAGAACGGGGAAAAAAACGCGTCTTTAGTTTTCGCTCGTAATCGCGCTCTGGGAGTGCTATCGATTTCGCGTGCAAACTCCAGTGGGCCAGCCTCTCCCCGCGTGCGTCTGCGCGTCATCGCGGGCTCACAGCGACGAGGCGAGTTGTAAGCAAATGAGGACGTGCGTGGAGACCTGACAGGGAGGAGGACCGAGGAGGAGACCACGGAGTCTCACATGTGCGTGAGAGCCGAGTGGAAGGGCGTGTGTGTGTGTGTGTGTGTGTGTGTGTAAAAGTCGCTCTCTCACGGACGTGGAAAGTGGCAGAGGGAGAGAGCTCGAGCTGACGGGAGTAGTGGTGATGTTTTTTTTTTCTTCTTCCCCAGACTGGAATTGTATCGATTTGTCACGTGCGCACGCATCTTCCTTATATTCGCAGACAGTTGGGCGCGCTTCGCTGTGAATGGACTTGCGTCCGCCGCCGTCTCCTCACTGTGTGGGAGATTTTTTTTTAAACATTTCCTTCTCATCGAGTTTTTTTTGTGTCCTCTAAACGCGTAGACCCCCCCCCCCCTTTTTTCCCCCCCCATATCGTGTTGTGTGGGGATTCTCTGTCGCCGTCTACCTGTGGTTCATATTGCCCTTATCTGAATTATCATCTGTTGCTGCAGCCGGACGGAGGCGCCGCTGCGACCCGCACCGCCGAGCTCTCATTCGGGGCGCGACTCTTCCACGGTGGTGTAGGAGATCGATAGATGACAGACAAACAACCGTTTTATCACCTGACGTTTCACTGAAGGGACAATGGACGAAAGGTTGCTGCTGCTTTTATTATTGCTTTTATCTTTACACGTATGGCTGTGACTCCGTTTCGCGTTCAACATGATTCACATCTGAACGGCTCCTCCGTTAAATAGTCATCTAGAGATCTGACTATACGGTCGATTTATTTCCCGGTCAGCCAACGGATTTTTTTTGTTGCGTTGAGACAAACACTGAACGCAGTTTGAGGATATTTATTTCACGGTTATTTTGGCTGAACTGAAGACAAAACGATGATGGAGGACGATGAATTAGACGCTCATCAGGTTGATATCGATTCGGATTTCGAACCGCAAAGCCGGCCTCGCTCGTGCACCTGGCCCATGCCTTGTCCGGAGGATTTTCCTCCTCCGGGTGGGCACGAGGTCACCGGCGTCGGGGGTCTGCCGTTGGTCAACATCAAGGTGGAGCCTGAGGACATTCCTGCCTGTAGAGCGGGTCTTGCGTGCGGAACACCGGGAGACCTGAAGCATCCAGTCGGCGCCCCGGTTCCTACCGGCGAGCTTCACCCGTGCCTCGCCGGTGCCGCGCTCGACGTGGCCGGCCAGCTGCGTAAAGCCAAGTCGTCTCGGCGGAACGCGTGGGGTAACCAGTCGTACGCCGACCTCATCACCCGCGCCATCGAGAGCACCGCGGAGAAAAGACTGACGCTGTCCCAGATATACGACTGGATGGTCCGCTACGTGCCATATTTCAAGGATAAGGGGGACAGCAACAGCTCCGCCGGGTGGAAGGTAAGGCAACCGTGGGACGGTGTTACTCGAACCGCTTATAGTGTGTTTAATGTTCAATTGTCTCTTTGGAACGAGTCTTTACGCAAACAGCGGTTTCATGGAGATATGGTCACCAGTCATTCTCTATGCACGGAAGTGTGTGTGCTATTCTGTGGTGGATACGCCATGCGTTATCTTGGCTTGGTTAATCACCGGGTCCGGGTCAGTCAATCTCAGTGAAATCACCAGTGACGGGTTGTAAACGAGCAGTTAAGTGGCACACGTGGTCCCAGTGTGACACGGCCGCGCTCCCGCCAAACCCACGAGAGTCCCACAGGCACGAGCTTCTTCACCGATAACGGCGCTATACCGTCTCCTCCACCGCCTCTTCGTTTTGCACGTCGTTGCTTTTGTTTGCGCTTCGTCGCTCGTTTAGTGCTCTTCTATTTTCATGCAAATGCTCCACGCTCCCCATTTATTGCGCCCGTACAAAACGCCCCCTTCAACCACCGGAGGGACACTTGTAGCGGTCGACGGATCAGCCGTTTCGCCGACATGTAAATATTAAAAAGGGGCTTTCACTACTGACCACAATCCGCTGACCGCCACTCCTGGCTGTCTGGCCGTGCGCCCGGAGCAGCTTGCTGGACGTCTGCCCGGATTAGCACCCTCACCAACCCCTCCACCTCTCGCCTTCTCTCCCTCTCCCCCCTCTGTCTCGGTGTGTGTGTGTGTGTGTGTGTGTGTGTGTGTGTCTCTGTCTCTGTCCCTGTCTCTGTTTGACTCCCCCACCCTGTCTCTCCCTCCCGCACTCTGTCTCTCTCTCTCGCTCCCCTTCTCTCCCTCCCCTGGTCTAGTTGGAAACGGCTCACGCTTGAGAGCCGTGGAGCAGAAGTGCCCGTGCCGTAGTGTCTGTCGTGTCTGTCGTGTCTGTAGTGTCTGTAGTGTCTGTAGTGTCTGTAGTGTCCGTAGTGTCTGTAGTGTCTGTAGTGTCTGTCGTGTCTGTAGTGTCTGTAGTGTCCGTAGTGTCTGTCGTGTCTGTAGTGTCTGTAGTGTCTGTCGTGTCTGTAGTGTCTGTAGTGTCCGTAGTGTCCGTAGTGTCTGTAGTGTCTGTAGTGTCCGTAGTGTCCGTAGTGTCTGTAGTGTCTGTAGTGTCTGTAGTGTCTGTAGTGTCTGTAGTGTCTGTAGTGTCTGTCGTGTCTGTCGTGTCTGTAGTGTCTGTCGTGTCTGTAGTGTCTGTCGTGTCTGTAGTGTCTGTCGTGTCTGTAGTGTCCGTAGTGTCCGTAGTGTCCGTAGTGTCTGTCGTGTCTGTAGTGTCTGTAGTGTCTGTAGTGTCCGTAGTGTCCGTAGTGTCTGTAGTGTCTGTAGTGTCTGTAGTGTCCGTAGTGTCCGTAGTGTCTGTAGTGTCTGTAGTGTCTGTAGTGTCCGTAGTGTCTGTAGTGTCTGTAGTGTCTGTAGTGTCTGTAGTGTCTGTAGTGTCTGTAGTGTCCGTAGTGTCCGTAGTGTCCGTAGTGTCCGTAGTGTCCGTAGTGTCTGTAGTGTCTGTAGTGTCTGTAGTGTCTGTAGTGTCTGTAGTGTCTGTAGTGTCCGTAGTGTCTGTAGTGTCTGTAGTGTCTGTAGTGTCTGTAGTGTCTGTCGTGTCTGTCGTGTCTGTAGTGTCTGTAGTGTCTGTCGTGTCTGTAGTGTCCGTAGTGTCCGTAGTGTCCGTAGTGTCCGTAGTGTCCGTAGTGTCCGTAGTGTCTGTAGTGTCTGTAGTGTCTGTAGTGTCTGTAGTGTCTGTAGTGTCTGTAGTGTCTGGTGTCTGTAGTGTCTGTAGTGTCCGTAGTGTCCGTAGTGTCCGTAGTGTCTGTAGTGTCTGTAGTGTCTGTAGTGTCTGTAGTGTCTGGTGTCTGTAGTGTCTGTAGTGTCCGTAGTGTCCGTAGTGTCCGTAGTGTCTGTAGTGTCTGTAGTGTCTGTAGTGTCTGTAGTGTCTGTAGTGTCTGGTGTCTGTAGTGTCTGTAGTGTCCGTAGTGTCCGTAGTGTCCGTAGTGTCTGTAGTGTCTGTAGTGTCTGTAGTGTCTGTAGTGTCTGTAGTGTCTGGTGTCTGTAGTGTCTGTAGTGTCCGTAGTGTCCGTAGTGTCCGTAGTGTCCGTAGTGTCCGTAGTGTCTGTAGTGTCTGTAGTGTCTGTAGTGTCTGTAGTGTCTGTAGTGTCCACGATACCGCCAACAGCGTCCACTGTCATCAATGGATAGACTGGACCTGCTGGAGCCGTTATCGTCCGTCAGCGAAGCACACATCCGACCCTTTCCTTGCCCTTTCAACACTCCCAATCTTCTACACCGACACAAAACCAGTCAATTTCTCATTCTTACTGGTCGCCTTTCCAGGTTTTTAACTAGAAAACGTGAATCATTTCACTTTTTTTTCAGGGGCCCCTTTTCCTTCTGTCGTAACTACGGTTTACACAGCGAGAGCTTGTCGTAGCCGGCCCCTTTGATGGGCGCTGCGGTTCAACAGCCATGGCGTCGTTGTGAAGCTGTTGTTCATGCGGTTGTGTTGTTCATGTTGTTGTGTTGTTCATGTTGTTGTGTTGTTCATGTTGTTGTGTTGTTCATGTTGTTGTGTTGTTCATGCTGTTGTGTTGTTCATGTTGTTGTGTTGTTCATGCGGTTGTGTTGTTCATGCGGTTGTGTTGTTCATGCGGTTGTGTTGTTCATGCGGTTGTGTTGTTCATGTGGTTGTGTTGTTCATGTTGTTGTGTTGTTCATGTTGTTGTGTTGTTCATGTTGTTGTGTTGTTCATGCTGTTGTGTTGTTCATGTTGTTGTGTTGTTCATGCTGTTGTGTTGTTCATGTTGTTGTGTTGTTCATGCGGTTGTGTTGTTCATGCGGTTGTGTTGTTCATGCGGTTGTGTTGTTCATGTTGTTGTGTTGTTCATGTGGTTGTGTTGTTCATGTTGTTGTGTTGTTCATGTTGTTGTGTTGTTCATGTTGTTGTGTTGTTCATGCGGTTGTGTTGTTCATGCTGTTGTGTTGTTCATGCTGTTGTGTTGTTCATGTTGTTGTGTTGTTCATGCTGTTGTGTTGTTCATGTTGTTGTGTTGTTCATGTTGTTGTGTTGTTCATGCTGTTGTGTTGTTCATGCTGTTGTGTTGTTCATGCTGTTGTGTTGTTCATGTTGTTGTGTTGTTCATGCTGTTGTGTTGTTCATGTTGTTGTGTTGTTCATGTTGTTGTGTTGTTCATGCGGTTGTGTTGTTCATGCTGTTGTGTTGTTCATGCTGTTGTGTTGTTCATGTTGTTGTGTTGTTCATGCTGTTGTGTTGTTCATGTTGTTGTGTTGTTCATGTTGTTGTGTTGTTCATGCTGTTGTGTTGTTCATGTTGTGTAGTTCATGCTGTTGTGTAGGTCCATGCCGGTCATCGGGTCCAGCGCTAATCGCAACAGACAAAGTGACTCGCTAATCCCGTCCCTGGCCCCGCACTGACCTTTAGCGTGTCTGCAGGTAGACTTGCCTCCGTTGTCCCCACGGGATGCTAGCTGCCAGCGCTAGCTGCCAGCGCTAGCCGCGGCGCTAACCTTAGCCGAGCGTGAGGTATCTTTAGCGGTAGTGCGCTGGCCTGCTATTTAGAGACGCATAAATGAGGGTGTTTTGACAGGGCAAATCTCAGGGGCCGCTATTTAAAGGGCCGCTGCTGGGGGGGCCCTTCCAGGTAATGACTGGGGATGAGGTAGCAATACCAAGCCAGAGCACAGGCGACCCTGTTCTGGTCATAAGTAACACACACACACACACACACTCACTGACACACACACACTCACTGACACACACACACTCACTCACTGAGACACACACACACACACACAGACACACACACACACACACACACACACACACAGATGCACACACACTGACGCATACACACACACACACACACACACACACACAGACAGACAGACAGACAGACAGACAGACAGACAGACAGACAGACAGACACACTCACTGACACACACACACACACACACAGATGCACACACACACACACACACACACACACACACACACACACACACACACACACACAGACAGACACACAGACACACACACAGATGCACACACACTGACGCATACACACACACTGACACACACACACACACACACACACTGACACACACACACCGTATAAAGGGGCGTTAAGGATTCTATTCAAATGAAGTAAGATTGCTATGTGTGAGCCAATATTACTGTAAACCTGGGCAGTACAGAATGGTTTAACTATACACACTTCTTCTGCTGGTTATTCCCATGAAGCACTGCTTCTCACACCGAACCTTAACCATAACTCAACCATTTCTAACCCAGTACCCCAACGTAGTAACCATTTCTACTGCATCGTGGGAAAGCATATGCATTATGATGTGCGCCGAACATCGGGGACAAACGTCAGTTAATTGGGACGTCTAAACGCAAGAAAAACACGACCATAAAACGACCTCGCAACGGCCTCTGTTTGGAAGACAACATAAAACCCTCGTCTGTGACCGGTACTCACTGCTCTACCTGGAAATTATATTGGGATGAGGAGTTTATGGTTCTTTTTCTTTTTACTTCCAAAGCATTCAAGAAAAACACAACTCCGAACGAGGTTGGGCCAGAAATGGCCACTCTTTCGAAGACGCCATGAAACACTTTCTTCGTACCTTATTTTATTTGGTATCATTATATTTGGGACTGTTGAGTGAAAATAACAAAAAACACTCCAAACTCCTCCAGGAGGTGGAGAGGGCAGATTAGGGGACCTGACGATCGCGCTGGCATGTCTCCATGGCGACAGAGCTGTTGCCCATGCCCGACTCTCAGTCCTCCCTAGAAGTTGAAACCAGCAGGGTGCCAACTGGCCCAGGGAGAGGAACCGGAGGCCAGACAGACCCAACACCCTCCTAGAAAGACCCGGGTTGAGTACCTGTTGTTTACGTGCACCTGCCTGAGGACACCATCCCCTGTGGGCCGACCCAACACTTACCTGTAATTACCTGTTGGGCGCAGCTTGGGGGGCAGGTTAGACTGCGGGCGTCGGGTTCGACTCCCCAGCCACTAGACGGGCCTGGTTGAAATGTGTTGTAGCTGTAAAGGGAGAGAGCCCAAACATTTTCCAATGATGAAAAGTGTGGGGTTCACGCACCTGTGGTCGAGCCATGGCGCGGCCAGGTGGGTACGTCTGACTGACAGGCAAGACGGATTCCCCGAACCAGTCAGGGAACAGACGCTCTGATTGGACAGAAATGAGCCGGGTCTAAAGTAAATTGTCTCATGCAGAGGCTGGCACACTCCCCAACAACAGATATTCTCACAGAGCACTTCACTCGCTAATAGTTTACGGGGGGTTTTGTATTTCGAACAAATGACAGTGAAAAATACAAATGTCTCGCAATTTAATCGTACATACAGCATCTTTAAGGATTACATCACTGGGTGGGGATTATAATCCTAATTCCAATCGTAATCTCTTCCGGTGGTTATTACCTGTCAGTGTTTTGTAGGAAGGCTGTTGGTCTACTAAGCGCATGCTGGGTTGGGGAGCTGATTGCAGAATTCTGCAATTCTGTGTTAGCCCAGCTAACGCTTAGCAACAAGACGGCCACTAGGTGAACTACGTCCTTAAGGGTCCGTCCAGACCTGCAAGCATTGGTGATTAATTACAGACAGACAGAGAGAGAGAGAGAGAGAGAGACAGAGAGAGAGAGAGAGAGAGAGAGAGAGAGAGAGAGAGAGAGAGAGAGAGAGAGAGAGAGAGAGAGAGAGAGAGAGAGAGAGAGAGAGAGTGGTAAAGAGATTATAGACCACCACACTGGCATGTAAGAGAGAGAGAGAGCATGGTAGAGCGAGCACATGTAATTTTGGTGGTGGTGCTCGTGGTGTCGTGTGTGTGTGTGTGTGTGTGTGTGTGTGTGTGTGTGTGTGTGCAAGGGGGAGGAGCTGTCTACTTATATCGGCCTGCGTGTTCAGAGGCTGTGATTGGTCTGACAGCATGTCCTTGCAGAGGGTGGTGTTCCATACCCCCCCCCCCCCCACTCCCTGACGCTCCTAATGGGGGGGGGGGGGGGGTGTGTGTGGAAAGTGGGGAGTTGGGGTTCCCTGGAGGGGCTTGTAACTTCATTCAATGGGAGGTGGTGGAGGCCACACCCCCAGATGGTCTCCATGGTTACCATTTGCTTTTCGGTCATGAAGCAGACGCTTTTGTCCAATCGCAATGTACAGTGAATCTTTGTTAAATGCACGTCGTGGCAGGGCAGGTAGGAGTCCAGCGACAGGCGGAAGGTGGACATTGGGGTTCAAACCCAAAACCTTTCAGCCAGGGGTCCGACATTCTGAACACTGGACTATCCTTGTCGTAATGTGTTGTGTTGTTTAAGGGTTACATCGTCACTGGGAGGGGATTCTAATCCTAATTCCAATTCCATTCTCTCCCAGTGGTTATTCCCATAGTGTGTGCGTCGTGGTGTAAAGTTAGAGGTACGTTTATGTATTAGGTTGGAGAGTGTTAAGGTTAGGTTTGAGGTGTCAAGTGAAGATGTAACGCTAGAGATGGTTAAGTTTAGACATTGGGTTAGAGATGGTTCAAATTAGGCATTAGGAGATGGGTCAATTTGGGTATCAGGTTAGAGATGGTTAGGTTTAGGTCATCGATGGTTAGGTTAAATATTAGATCAGAGATGCGGTTTAGACATTAGGTTGGCGATGTTTAAGATTAGTTATCAGGTAAGGTGATGTATTAGGTTAGAGAGGGTTAACTTTAGGTATCAGGTAAGAGAGGGTTAAGTTGAGGTATTTGGTTAGAGAGGGTTAACTTTAGGTATCAGGTAAGAGAGAGATATCTGAGAGAGAGAGAGAGAGAGAGAGAGAGAGAGAGAGAGAGAGAGAGAGAGAGAGAGAGAGAGAGAGAGAGAGAGAGAGAGAGAGAGAGAGAGAGAGATTCTGAAAGAGAGAGAGAGAGAGTGACATAGAGGAATACAGCAATAGAAAGTCTAACTGCCCATTGTCCCTGTCAAATAAATGAATAAAGAGAGATAGAGAGAGCGTGAGAGAGAGAGAGAGAGAGCACCTCTCTCTCAGAGTTAGCGGGTCAACCAGACAGCAGGGTGGTATCAGCTGATGTTATTGATTCATAGGTAAAGCCTCATCATCTTCCTGTCTCCACTAGCAGACTCTGCTCTCATTCTGCTGTCCTGACGTCCTGACGTCCTGACGTCCTGACGTCCTGACGTCCTGAGGTTCCAACACGCTCACACCACATCCTTAAACACAGCCATGGTTGTTCGCTGCGTACGTGTGTGTGGGTGTGTTTTAAGGTTTTATTCTTGTATTTATTCCATGGGGCACGCGGGACAGACAGGCTGGTGTCAGAATCCATCTGGGGTGAGGTGTAGGAGATCGGGCCTTCATACGTCATTCATCATCTCCATCTCATCAAGCCTGGCTTCACGCACACAACCCCGCCCTAGACCCGTCTATTCTATGTTTGCTCTCTCCCTCTCGTTCCCTCCCTCTCCTTCGGTCACTCTGTCGCTCTCTCTCTCTCTCTCTCTCTCTCTCTCTCTCTGTCTCGTTCTTTCCCTCTCTCTCTCACTCTCTCTCTCTCTCTCTCTCTCTCTCTCTCTCTCTCTCTCTCTCTCTCTCTCTCTCTCGTTCTTTCCCTCTCTCTCTCACTGCCTCGCTTTCGCTCTCGCCAACTCTTTATCTGCCTCTCTCTCATTCCTCATCTCTTGTCTCTACATCGGTCTGTACATCAAACACACTTCACATTCCTCCTGTCTCTCGTCGTTTCATGTTTCTGGTTTGAGGACAATCGAAGCGAGGAGCGTGTGTGTGTGTGTGTAAGTGTGTGTGTGTGTGTAAGTGTGTGTGTGTGTGTGTGTGCGTGTATAAGAGGGGTGATTGAGGTGATCAGTGTGTGTGTGTGTTTCAAGGGGCAATCGAGGTGACAAGTGTGTGTGTGTGTGTCTGTGTGTGTGTGTGGGTGTGTGTGTTTCAAGGGGCAATCAAGGTGACAAGTGTGTGTGTGTGTGTGTGTGTGTGTGTGTGTGCCTTAAGCCCTTTTCACATACGCAGTCTTACCCTGCAAAGTTCCGGAGGACTTCCTGCACGGGGTCATGTGGAAATGGGAACAACGATCGATATTCCGGGAAATCTGCAAATCTGCACTGGCAATTTGCCTGCTCAAGACATTTCCGGGTCACTGCCAGAATCACGGGATCACTGCTGGTCACATGACCGGGACAGAAAGGGTCCGTCTGACATGAGATGCATTCAGGTGGCGCCAGGGAACCAATCACAAGACTCGGACGCATTTAAATATTTGCCTAATGCTTTGCTTAAGGGGTTTGAGTTTCGATCGAGTTTACGAGTGTGTGTGTGTGTGTGTGTGTGTGTGTGTATGCGCATGTGTGTGTGTATGCGTGTGTGTGTGTGTGCACGCGTGTGTGTGCGCGTGCATGCGTGTGTGTGTGTGTGTGTGTGCACGCGTGTATGTGCGCGTGCATGCGTGTGTGTGTGTATGCACGGGTGTGTGTGTGCGTGTAAGAGAGGCGATCGAGGTGACGAGTGTGTGTGTGTGTGTGCGCGTGTGTGTGCGCGTGCGTGCGTGTGTGTGTATGCACGTGTGTGTATGCGCGTGTGTGTGTGTGTGTGTAAGAGGGGCGATCGAGGGGACGAGTGTGTGTGTGTGTGTATGCGCGTTCATGTGTGTGTATGCACGTGTGTGTATGCGCGCGTGCGTGTGCGCGCGTGCGTGTGTGCGCGTGCGTGTGCGTGTGTGTAAGAGGGGCGATCGAGGGCACAAGGGTGTGTAAGGCGTACCAGAAGGACTCTGATCTGTTCGATGGTCTTGATGGCTGTCCCCCGACACCCCACTGAGGGGAGGTTACTTTCAACGTTTGATCCCCAGTGTCTCCCCTAACTACCATGAACCAGTAAAGCCGTTGGACACAGCAACCACTGGGTTTAGGAGGACGTGCTTCCGAGGGTCGTAGGTGTGTGTTTCGGGGCCCCTGGGGGCCTTATTCACCTCGTGGCCATCTTGGCCATGGCCGCATTCAGGTACCCCACCACTTACCTAAGGTTTGGATCCAAGATGGCTGCCCGTAGTTCTCTCCATCCCCGGGGACCAGGGGCCAGTAGGTTTGGATCCAAGGTGGCTGCCCGTGTTCTCTCCATCCCGGGGACCAGGGGCCAGTAGACTTGTGACTCGTCTCTATTCCCGTTGTGACTGGGATGAACTGATGATCCCATCTGCTGTAGAGGCAGCTCTTACTGTCGGGTGTGTTTGGTGGTATTATACCGGCAGACTGCTGGTTGGTTGTTTATTTATTTTCTGCCCGCCATTTGGTGGAGATATTTCTCCGAATATTAATCACACATTTGCTAGTTTTCCCCCCAAAATGGAGAAACAACATAGAGGGAAAATTCTACTGCCTACTACAGACAGATACACACGCACACGCACGCACACGCGCACACGTACACACACACGCACACGTACACACACACGCACGCACACACGCACACACACACACACACACGCACACACACGCACACACACACACGCACGCATGCGCACACACACACACACACACACACACACACACACACACTATTCTCGAGCCATGCAGGAACACTGTGTTCCCAGGTGGGTTCAACTATATTTGGTCATAGAAGAGGTTCTTCCTGTAGACATCAGTGATCAGCGTTCCCTGCTCTCTCCTCTCCTACCTTTGTTTTGAACCACCGCCTCACCCTGAATGCTGATTGGCTGGCAGAGGAGGTTAGAGGGTGTTCAGAGTCTGGAGGTGAACCAGCTGACATGGCTGCACTAGGAGCAATTCTCATTAAAGACATCTCTCTGTTTCCCTCCGTTCTTCCCTGGATGGGTAACGTGGAAGGTTTGTGGGTCTGGAAGGTTTGTGTGGTTGGAAGGTTTGTGGGTCTGGAAGGTTAGTGTGGTTGGAAGGTTTGTGGGTCTGGAAGGTTTGTGGGTCTGGAAGGTTTGTGGGTCTGGAAGGTTTGTGGGTCTGGAAGGTTTGTGGGTCTGGAAGGTTTGTGTGGTTGGAAGGTTTGTGGGTCTGGAAGGTGTGTGGGTCTGGAAGGTTTGTGGGTCTGGAAGGTTTGTGGGTCTGGAAGGTTTGTGGGTCTGGAAGGTTTGTGGGTCTGGAAGGTTTGTGGGTCTGGAAGGTTTGTGTGGTTGGAAGGTTTGTGTGGTTGGAAGGTTTGTGGGTCTGGAAGGTTTGTGGGTCTGGAAGGTTTGTGGGTCTGGAAGGTTTTTGGGTCTGGAAGGTTTGTGGGTCTGGAAGGTTTGTGGGTCTGGAAGGTTTGTGGGTCTGGAAGGTGTGTGGGTCTGGAAGGTTTGTGTGGTTGGAAGGTTTGTGGGTCTGGAAGGTTTGTGGGGTTGGAAGGTTTGTGGGTCTGGAAGGTTTGTGGGGTTGGAAGGTTTGTGGGGTTGGAAGGTTTGTGGGTCTGGAAGGTTTGTGTGGTTGGAAGGTTTGTGGGTCTGGAGACAGTCTGGAGACAGTGTACTCCTCTGTGGTTGTTGATGCTTCCTGATGTATGTTCCAGTGTACCGAGGTTCATTGATTGTTCTCTCATTCAAGTGCTAGCTAGCTCTCCGACGACTGCCTTCTTCTGGGGTGTGTATGTTGTCGCAGAGAGCTAACAGCAGCGAGCTAACAGCAGCGAGCTAACTGTAGCAAGCTAACAGCAGCGAGCTAACAGCAGCGAGCTAACACAAGCGAGCTAACAGCAGCGAGCTAACAGCAGCGAGCTAACACAAGCGAGCTAACAGCAGCGAGGTAACAGCAGTGAGCTAACAGCAGCGAGCTAACAGTAGCAAGCTAACGGTAGCAAGCTGACAACAGCAAGCCAAATACTGCAAACTAGTGTGGTAGAAAGCTCAGCACTGCCACCTAACTATCATCCTTGACTCTAGAGCTGCCCCCGGAAACCCCCCCCCCCCCCCCCCCCCCCCCCAAAAAAAATAAAGACTTTTAAATGGCAAAGGGTCTAGTTTTCTGGTGAATATTAATTTGGAGACAGTTGGTAATTAGTCCCGTGTCTGTTAGGCTGTGGCGTGACCGCGCTACACGGAGGTCTATCAGTCAGCTTTCTGCCATGATCAGGCCTCACCGATCATAACCGATACACTATCAATACACTTCCCTCTTCCTGTTGTTACTTGAGCTTGTTTTTGGGAGGTTTACTAAATCTTAAAGCACGTCGTAGTAAGCCATTGGCCAGTCTTTATCTACAGTTCTGCTTTTACCATGACAAGAATGTGTAAAATGCAAAGATGTCCCTCTTTTTTCATTTCACAAATGTTATCATCAGACATTTTGTTGATATGGACCGCCAAACTCCAAATATCCAATGAATCAATATGTTCAATTCAGGAATTCGCTCACCCTATATTACGGTACCCCGTTTCTGTAAAACATATTTAATTATTAAAACATTAAACTACTATAGAATATCGTTGAAGGGTTAGCATGTTTTGGGGCTCAAGGATATCGAAGCAAAATATGCAAGAATCTCTGAGCTCCAGTGAATTAGGCCACAGAAGGTCTCTAGTTAAGAGATTTCGATTTTCACAGAGGCCCTTGGAGAAAGACACTTATTAATACTGAAAGGAGACAATGAAATTACAAACCACCTCTTAAACGGGTAAAATCAAAGACGCTCGTCCCTAGAGCTGCTGTGATTAAATAAATGCAAAGTGTTTCAGCAGTCACACTGGTTAAGTGTTTGAACGAGACGTTTCAGATGAGGAGAGCCATATTCTGCTCTCAAAGTATTGTTTTTGTTTTTAGGAAATGTTCTATGCTTACTAAACGGGTTAAAC
>JACYXH010000383.1:812885-901082 GCA_026745465.1 Lota lota | reverse complement strand
TGGAGCCGTTTGAGCAACGGGTATGGAAAACAGACTATGGGCTTTGGCTGGGGGTTCATATCCAACCTTTCCCCTCTCCCCTGGTGCCATTTCCACAACAGGCCATTGGTTGCAGTCCCATGCCTGCGCTTCCTGCGGAACGAGGATACGTGATCACTCACAGCTGAGGGCCTGGGAACGGGGCGACGTTTCCGATATTTCCATGCAAGCGCTGGGTTAATTCTAGGTCACAGTGCCCTCTCTCTGTTGCCGTGTTAAGGGCCCGGTCGATGCTCTCTATAGATAGATCGCCTGCGCTCAATACTCAAAATGATTTCTGGTCATCGGAGACACAGTGTAAAAAAAGAAAGAAAAAAAATGCTTTTTCCGCAGCCCCGCTGCGCTGTAGCTGTTGAACTTGCAGTTCATCGCTTCATCGTTCTCAGTGGGCATTATTATTATTATCATTTCTTTTGTTTCTGTGTGTATTTATTCACCCCGCCCAGCGAGAGGCCAGGGACATTGTGTTACGCAGCTGAAAAAAAAAAAAAAAAAAGGAGGCAGGCTGCCATGAAGGCGTTGCCATGGAGACGGGATAGATCAAAGGCAGCCAGGTTTGAATCCTGAGTCGTAACCTAAATAGATGTATTTTTACCCAGAGATGTTATTCTTTTCCCTGCCATCCTTCCAGGTTTTGTTGTGTGCAGGCGTTGGTTCTTTTGTAGATCGGCTCATACCCTCGTCTCCCCCCCCCCCCCCCCCCCCCCCCCCCCCCCCCCACACCTCTCCCACACACTCCTCCCCCCCCCCCCCCCCCCCCCCCACACCTCCGTCCCACTACATCTCCTCTCTCTCATAAATCAGCTGGGTACTGGCCAACATCGGGTTCCCAGCTGGACCAGCTTCGGCGGCGTCGCCATGGCAACATAATGCGCACACATGCAGAAAGCGGTAAACACGCTTGGCTCCGGGAGAGGCAACAGCCCTGCGTGTGCGCCATTAAAACCGACGCGTGTGCTCGCTTACGAGTACACGCCAATGCGTCTCTTGCGGCGGCAGGACTCTCCGGCTACTCACAGCGGGAAGGACCGTACGTGTGACGACACGCACCTGCGGTTTCTGCACACCTGCATTCCCGTCAAGCCGTGGAGGGCGAGGTCTGGAGGGCTCATGCGTTCTGCAGCGTGAGGCGGGAGCGTTGCAGCTTCCCTCGCGCTCGGCCGCCTTCACACGCCTCTCATTCCCCCACCGTTTCTAATTAAGTCTATTAATCACCAGCACGCACGCCGAACACAAATCAAGCCCAGGTCCGCCGACGGCCAAAAGGAGCAGGCTTACCCTTGCTCCGGGTAACCCTGTATCTGTTGTCATAGCAACCCGATCCATCATGTGCAGGGGGATCAATTGATTCATTATTGAGTGAGGCGCGGCCCCCACTTTGCTTCCAGTCCACGTCTACTTACTCCACTACTGAGCATCCATTATTGACGTTTAAGCCAGCCCACTCACTGGGCCGAAGAATAGAGCACTGCCAAGTCTCCCTCGCACAAAATATAATTCACAGTCTGCAATTTTGTCTGAAAAAAAACCAAAACAACTATCGACCATAGCAACAAGCAGAGAGCCAAGGCGCTAGCCGGCTGAAGAAAATAGCACAATTGAATGTGTTTTACAGCCTTGTCTTTGTACTTTCCACAGCGCTGCCTGCTAAAATTAACATGCCAAGACAGAGGACATGGTGACTTATGTTTATTGTGAGCGTCGTGAGAGGTTTGTCTGGATAGTGCTTTACGATTAACAACACTCTAAACACACACTACATTCAACTGTACATATACTTAATGGAGGTCGGGGGTGTGTGTGGATGTATGTGCATGCGTTTGTGCATCTGTGTGTGTGTGTGTGTGTGTGTGTGCCCACAAAGGACCCGTCTTTGTTGTGCAGACAGGCTGCATTAGCATCCGCTAGGGCTTGAAAGCTAGAGGAAGAAGGCAGGAGAAGGAGGGGAAGAATGAAACATGGCACATTTAGCCTCAAAACGCCATCTTCACAGCTGCAGGCGCACTCTTGTGACGGTTCCCGTGGAGACAGACCTCCGTAGAGAGTCAACTGGGCCACGCCAAGGCCTACAGAAACTGACATGCGCGGGTGGGTATACATATGTGTGAAAGCTGAGACAATAGCATGTTATGGGGTGGGGTGGGGGGGGGGGGGGGGGAACCTTGCCTTGCTTAATGGATGATGTCAGACGGGGCACTGTTTTAATGTCATCTCCTAGGGAATTACATCATTCTTCCCCCCATCTTCCCCGGTCCTGCTGGATGCTGGGAAACCTGCTAATGGATGTCAACGAGCCATCCCTGTGGATGATCAGAGAGGCTGGTAATAGGGGTGGGGTTCAGAGACGACGGCGGGGGTGGCGGTGGTGGTGGTGGTGGTGTGTGTGTGTTGGGGGGGGGGTTAGCTCAGATTCACTCCGACGCACGCCCTTTATCGTCCGCTCAGAGAGGTCCTGGAACCTATGGCTGGCGGTGTCTTCTCACAAGCTCCGCTGCCAATGCAGTGACCCTTTGGCGCCAACCGCTTGCTTCTGCATGCAGATCGCATGCCTCCACTCTCTCCCTGCCGTCCCCACAAGTCGAAGGAGACCCTAGACGACCCCCCCCCCCCCCCCCCCCCCCCCCACCCCCGTGTAATGACCTGGTAATGAAGTTGTTTCTTTAATTATTCCATGCATTTATAATTACAGGAGGCCATTGAGCCGGCGGTGGAGCCACCAACATCACCACGGCGACGACGGAGATCCTCTCAATTTGGAGCGCTGTCAGCGCAGCCATAGGAGCTCTGCCAGAGATCAGAAGCTGCGTTTGATAATTGATTCATTAATCATCTATAAGTCCATTAAATCAGAGTCTTCCTCTGGAATGCTAATCGCTCGGCCCTGCAAAGATGACGCAGTAAACGGCCTTATCTTTGTGATCGCCTCGTCTCGCTTCTCCTTTAGAAGAAAAACAACTGCAAAATAATTTATGCGGGGGGGGGGAGACTCCTCAAAGTAGTGGAGGGATAGTAAATAAATAAAATCCTTTTAAATGCTAATGAAAAATGGCTTTTTGAAAGTAAGCAGCACAACAAGTCAAACAAATGGTGGCGGAAAGATCAAAGCGTTTGGGTTTTCCGGGGAAGTAAGTCAGAGGGGGATGAGTGTGGCTTGGCTGGTTTCTGTTGATTCACTCTCTGAGCACAACGAGGAAGAGGAGGGGCAGAGAGCTTCATCCTTCCCCACACAATTCGGTGCTTCACACAGAGGTAAACAATTCAACACAATTTGAAGGACAAGTCAACCCCGGGACAAAAAGTGGCGTTCTAGTGGCACGCCACCTTTTGTCCGGTGCGCGATGCCCGCTGGTCTGGGTACGATGTATGTCTACCATGTTTATTCAAATTCTTTCTTTTTTGCAGGTCTATCCATATTTGCAGGTCTATCCATATTTGCAGGTTTTTCCATACATGCACATGCCAAACCGACCGAACAACACCATAAATGACCATGGAATTGACGCATTTCACCCACGACGTGATCAGCACATGATTTACTAGTGTTGTTTCAGATCTAGGATCTGTAAGAGTGAGCAGCAGGCAATATACGGAACAAGGGAGGTCCTGTGTGGGACAAACCAATTTCGCCCAATTCAGGGGGCATCCCGGCTAATACGGGACAGCTGGCAACCCTATCCACAAGGTTAGGCAGACCTATTAATAAAGCTAGTGAGCTAGTCATGTGTTTTGGGGGAGTGGCTTTCGAGGTAGGCCTTAAGGGAGAGGTTGGATTTTTCGGTAGGATACTTTCGAAATCTAGCTTACTCTGACCGGTTTCTTCACAACTTTACAGATCAAAAGTAACACCGAAACAATAACCAAATGGAGCCATTTTCTTCTGAAAAAAAGTGATTTTGGAGTTTACTTACCCTTTAATACAGGGAAACATATAAACACATAACAAGGGATGAGGTACTGGTTGTATGTTTGCAGGAAGAGAAGAGTTACAGGTGCACACACCTGTAGTGAACCATCCAGACCATAATATGGATGGTGACCCGAGGGGTCATCGGCTATCTCCAGCGCCGAAAGGCGGGATAGATCAAGCCTTCAAGAACCAAGAGGAAAAAAAAAAAAGGGGATCGGGCACAAAGCATCCAGACTGATGCCTTTAAAAATGGTTTTCATCTTGCGGCTGTGATGGATTTAAACATGGCGGATCAGCTGAGGAATGAGAAGGATTTGCTGGCATGTGAAAGACAGGGTGCGAGAGGAGGGGGTTGAGGGGAGGGCCGGTCGGCCGCCAGAACAATTGTGAGGCTGACCGGTATTTCACACGGATTGCGGAGCTAAAGAGAACAAAAATAGAGGCACTGCTTCCAGCGGCGCTCCCAAAATGGCGTCGGCCATGGCATTAGAATGACATCTGCCCTGTGATGATGTGTTTCTATTCTCAGCCCCCGACCCCCCCTTGAGTCTCTGCTTTGAGTGCTGAAGCCTGTCTGTCGTTATTATCTCACAGAGTATAAGGCTGTAATCTGCATGCCCGGTTCATTAAGGGAGACAGATTTGATGTCACAAATCCCCACTCCCAGGTGACAAAGTCTGGACTTTCCTCTGATGAGATGCGCTTGCTTCGCGGCAAGTTAACGACGAGAGACGCAAGTATGTCATGGAAGAGTATCTCGTATTCATCAAAGCCATCTTGCTTCCGGTTTGTATTACATGGGAAGCAATTCAAAGGATTTACTATAGCGGGCATAGACATTAAACAAAAATCACCCAAATGTATGCAAATGTCCCACTATGCATTTCCTTTGTTTATTTCTAAAAGTAGGCTACTACAGTGTGGGCTAGTACTTGTTGACAAATCCCAGTGTCTACTGCAGCACAACACAAATGCCACTCTCGCATATTAACACCCAATGTGGGTTACATAAAACCGCCAGGCAGAAACAAAATGTCTCTGTTTGTGCGCGGGTTGGGATAAATATATAGTGCGGGTGAATGAATGAATACAATACATTTGGGAAGGGGGGGGGGGGGGGGAGACACAGAGAGACAAACACACATACAGAGAGAGACAGAGATACACACAGACACACACGGAGCAAGGCTATAAGCTCGCTCACACCCACAGCTGCCCCCCCCCCCCATACGCACGCGGCTCAGATTGAAATTTAGCCTTGCGTGGGGAATTGATGAGACACGCGGCGCTCAAAGCTGAAGTCTTCAAAGAGCGGCGGTTACACAAGATGGAGGACATCAAACCCACTTTGTAGATGGCGGCTGAACGAGCGGGGGTGGCAGGCAGCCGCGATGCCGCCAGGGTGGGTGTGATGTCCGGTGGGAGAGCAGGCAACCCGAGCGACAGGAGAGGAGAAAACGATGATGAAACAGCGGTCGGACTGGTGGTGGTGGTGGGGGGGGGGGGGGGGGGGGGTTACTACTGTGCGTGTGAGTGAGTGAATAACAGCGGAGTTAGAGAAGGATTCAGGCATTACCGTCCACACCGTTTCGCCGTGTTACTGTCCCTTTAATGGCGCAATAAAATCACACGAAGGTGTGGTGAGGAAAAGGGAGCAGAGAGAGAGAGAGAGAGAGAGAGAGAGAGAGAGAGAGAAAAGGAAGCGAGAGGGGGACAGGGGAGAGCAAGAGAGGGCTAGAGGGGGGGGGGGGGGGGGGGGGGGGAACGAAGATCATTGTATAACAGTGCTGTGCTGTTTTCTCTGTGCTCAAAGCGTTGAGACACACAGACACACACACACACACACACACACACACACAGACATAGACACACACACACACACACACACACACACAAATACAATGTCATCCCAGGAGATGTGGAGGTCTATTTCTGGTTGCTTTTCTTCCGCCGCATTACAATTGTGCCTTTGAGCAAGTTACAGAATTTATGCTAAGATGAATGTGTTTGGTTCACCCCAGTTTCCCCGGGGGCACTGACTTCACACTGGAAGGAAGGTGAGCAGAAAAAAAAAAGTAAAGTACCACACGGTCATCATATTTGTCTGTTATCGATGTCTGCGAGTCTAAGTAGCCAAACACCTACGCCTGCAAAGTTCGCTTGTTGTTTTTCCTAGTTGCTAGCTCGCTCGGAGTCCCCTTTTCTTTTTTCTTTTTACCCTTCCAAAATATCCCTTCTTTTTTTTTTCTCGCCCCGGAGCGTCTGACTTCCTGATTGGCAGCGTGGCCGAGCAATCCCGCCCTGCCCCGAGAGCGGTTGGAGCTCCAGCTCACTGTGCTCCAAATACATTATTTACACTCGCGGCACCTCCTCTCCTTTCAGCCACGCTCAAAGGAATCAGGACAGGGGGAAATAACACCACTGTATTTCTCCACCCATCCAACAAGGCCCCCACCCCCACCATAACCCCTCCCACACACACACACACATACTGCAGGTTTCAACCCCCCCCCCCCCCCCCCCCCCCCCCCTCTCCCACCCTGTGGGATGAAAAAAAATACTACGCCGGGTTGGGCCATGACAATGGGGAAGTCTGTGAGGCCCCGGACCCTCCCATCAATCCCCCCCCCCCCCCCCCCCGACATGTCTCCCCAGGGCTGGGACGTGCTACAAGTCAATGCAGGCAGTCCACTACAGTACGCAGAAAAACAAGACCGTTTCAAAGTCGCTGCACTGCGCCTGGCAGTGAGACAGGAAGGCGGGAGAGGAAGAGAGAGGAAAAAGAAAAAACAACTGAACACGCAATCTGCGCGGTTAACCCTTGCCTCACCCTCCTGTTGTGAGTGTATGTCATTTCCCCCTTTTTCTCTCTCTCTCTACGTTCCTTTTCATGTCTTGATCTCGCAGTTAACGATGATGATGGATGACAGGAACTGATCTTTCTTTTTTTTCTCCTTCTGTTTATCCGCCCTGCCATTTAACCCCTTCTGTGTGTGTGTGTGTGTGTGTGTGTGTGTGTGTGTGTGTGTGTGTGTGTGTGTGTGTGTGTGTGTTTGTGTGAGTGTGTGTTTAAACCCTGCCATGATGGAATCAAACCATGAGAATATAACATGGATCCTGCAACATAAACAGGAGTCCACTGGTCACATGATCTTCTAGGGGCATTGGGATGGGGGGGGGGGTTATCCTGTGATGAGGGGGGGCGGGCCTGTTTGAGTGTGTGTGTTGGGTGGGGGGGAGTGAAGGGAGGTCTGAAGCCCCATACCCTTCCAGCTTAGCACTTTCAGGGAATGTAAACAAGCAAGCTGAATAGGCTGTCGGGGGCTACACACACACACACACACAAGCACTTCTCATGAGGGGAATAAGTGAAATTACCACAGGAAGGGAGACGGGGGAAGGGGAGGAGAGTGAAGGAGAGGAGCAGGGAAAATAGGAAAAACAGACGGCGGCGAGGCATTACCCTCCGGAGCGAGGAGAAATCCTCAAGGATTTGTAGCCTGCTTTAGATTTCACGTGATTGGCTCCATTGCCCCCCCCCCCCCCACCCACACACACCTCCCTTCCCAGTTTTCTTTCCACCCATCCAGACCCTTTGAGATGGAAAAATGGGTCATCTGAGTGGAAGTTAATACTCTGAGCACGCACAGTGCTGCTTTATTTTTAGGACGCGTCTTGGAAATTTTTCTTCCCTCCTCCTCTGCTCGCTGGTGAATGACAGGGCTGAGGGCACATCTGGTGGGGGTAATTCATATACCATGCGGCCGCCGCTACTGCGAGTCTCAACTATGCAAACGTCTGTGCAGGACAGAGCAGCAGCGTTTGTGATCGCTGCTGTTGGCACAGTCTGGTACGAGTACGTGTCATATTCCTCCTAGCCGGGGCGCCACGTCTATCTCTCTCTCTCTCTCGCCATGGCAACGGCCAGTCATCTGCCGAGGAGCGCCCTCTCCCCTGACACCGTAGCCGTGACATCAGCAACAGTGCGCACAACCCCCGTGACTTTGAGTGCCAGGGGGGGGGGGGGGGGAGTGGCAAATCATGCTCGGAAACAAGATGGAGAGGGGAGGGCCTCCACGGACATTATGAACACCTCGCGTCAATATTATCATCTAGCGTTAGTCATCGCGTCAATACAAAATAAACGCATCTTCACATTGGGATCACGGTTGTGAAGCCTGAATGAATAAGGCAGGGCTGTGTTTGTATCACATCCCAGAGGCTTTTGTATGAAAGGTTTGGCCAAACATGAACGACTGCAGTGAACGATCGGATATTAGATGCGTGTGTATATGATGCTGGGGACATGGACTGGTAGGCCTAATCAAGACTTCACATTCAAGCACACAAGTGGTTGCTATAAAGAGTGGTGATTTAGGTTGCGGCTAATTTGTTTACAGGATTTTCCGTAATGAGTTGCATAGGCTCAAGTGATTACGGTATTCCCAACACAACATTTGACTTAAGATCAGAAATGACATTTCACACAAACAAATTACAATGGTAATGAGACTGCAGGGCCAGGACGCTCGTGTTTAGTCTTTTCTCTAATCCTGCTATCTGGCTGTTGCAGCCTTTAATGTCATTTTTACCACCTGTAATGGAAACAGAGCTAGCATGGAATTGGTCGAACGTTTGCCGTTAGGGGAACATTGAAAAGAAAGTAAGGTTGAAATTCACCAGCACATGGTCTCAACAGTCATTGTTATTGCTGTCAGCTGCAAGTGCTCCGAACTCTATTGTCCCTGTGTGGCCGCACTGGATCAACACTGCCCCCTACCGACACACACGGAGAAGTGTGTCGTTCACTGCACCAAGTGCTAGTATTCACGGTAGGGTTTACAAGGCTATTCATAAAAAAAGTAGGCATATGTTCAATAGAGGAAAATACATGAATGGGGTGGGAATTGTCTTGGAGTAATCCAAGACACATTATGTATGGAGGTACGTTTCTTATGAGCAAGTACACATTTTACAGAGCATCGTGACTTATTAAGCACTAGTCTATGCGAAATGAATGGCAGTTCACGGCATGCATCTTTCAGAGCAACCAGTTTACTGATGCAGCGTTACTGCCATCTGCTGGCAAACCGTCGCCAGTTTTGATTTAATTCATCTCAATTGATGCAATGTATACAACAAATTGCCAGGGGGCGTCACAGCTGGCCATGGATAAAGTTAACCGCCAACCACTTGACAGCTTTTAGTCAAGCATTTTTCAATAGGTCAATACACAGGACCTAGTTAAACCTTGATAAATGAAGCAGAAATAGGGGGTGACCCACATTAATTTGAACAACTTAAAAGTTTATTTTGTACAACTTGCAAACTCAGTCAACAGTTGTAATTAGAGGGTTGTACATAAACGATGGAAAGAGTCATAATTTCATGTCCAATAATTATTCTGTAAAAACTGAATAGCCTAAACATATTGGAAACAGGGTAGCTGTTTGCTGGAAGGAAGTGGAACGCAAGAATTCAACAAGGGACCCTGCAGCAACGTTAACTGCAGGACATGTTATCCAAGGATAACCGTCATAGAGCCTTGTTCAGCAAGCTGCAATGGAGGGTGTACCAGTCACTCAAACATCCTCTTCCAAAAGACTGGCTTCACTACTCTGAAAATTCAAAAACACAGGATTGTCATTCGCAACATCCTGCACACAACAGAAAGCTTGAAGTTACACACATCCAATGGTATTAAAAAAAGGCTTTTCATCTCCTTTCCAAGCACTTCCTAGAGTCCAGTTCTTAACCAGGTAATGTCTTGGAGGTGAAATGGCCGGGAGTAACAGACATATCTCTCGGCCTTGGAATTCCAAACGTTCTCTTGCACCCTTTTTTGTCCCGTTTGCCACAAAGGCAACGAGAGGTTTTCAAAGATGCGTACACTAGACTTTAAAACCGCGCAGGAGGTTAAACTCACCTGGCTATAGCAAATCACCATGAAATGTTTCTAAGCGCCGCAGACGACCATGCCACCGTTTAGGCGATCCACATTCTCAGTCACCTGGAAAGACAGGAAACAAATTACATCTCAGCAAAATGAGGGTGAAGGTTAGCAACAAGCGACCAAGAGGATCAGCTTCACGACCCTTTCGTTGCAATTCCCTCGAAGGAGTGCCCTTTTCATGACAATACAGGTCTTACCTGATTGTATTTAATGGGGAAGAACTTTCCAATATTGCGCCTCTACGGATGGCTTTGGTCATCTTCCTTGTATCGGCATGCCTTCGGTTTCACAAAAAATCTCCTAAAGTTTGTCGCAATGAGCAACTTTCTTTCAGAGATTCTGTGAAGCGTTAGATTTCTGAAGTGAATGAATGCTTTAGACTTCTTGACAGAAAGTTGCTTATTTGTGAAACCAAAGGCATGCCGATCCAAGGAAGATGAGCCACGCTGTCCGTAGGTACAATATTTCAGCGTTGATCTCCACTAAATACAATCAGAAACTACTTCTATATTTTCATGAACAGGGCACTCCATGGAGGGAATTCTTAGTGGCTTGCAGTTGGTTACGGTTATATGGACAGCACGCCACAATGATTTGCCAACTAAAGTTGAAAGCCATTGTGTAAAATAGCTACAACTTCGGTATAGTCTTGATTTGCATACCTGTTAACGGATCTGTCAGGTGAGGCAAACGTCTTCCAAAGACTCTGGCCTCACATTTCTGAAAATACAAAACAGCAAAATTGTCATTAGAAACTTCCTGTACACAATGATTCGCTTATTTACACTGCACCAGTATGCAAGTGCAGTACGAATTATTAATCTCCCTTCTCTTGAGTAGTCCCTAGAGTCCTGTTCTTAACCAGGTAATGTCTTGGAGGTGAAATGGCCAAAAGCAACTGACATAGCCCTCAGCTTTGGATAATTCCATAGTTACTCTTGCACCCTTTTTTGTCCCATTGGCCACAAAGGCCACTGAGGGGTTTTCAAAGATGCGAACATACTTTCTAACAGTGCGTTTCTTCCACATTAACTTATTGATTTGTATTCTGCATTCATCATTTTGGTTTGAAGAGCTGCAGACAACCCATGCCACATGGAGACAGCCACTCCAAATCGGATTTCCTCCGGGAAGCACTTCCAGTTTAAACATGTTCAGGACATTTAATATAAATGGGACCTTGGTTATTGAACGTGACCGGCCCAAAACAATACCATCCAACCTTCAACACAATCTGAAATCGGCCTGATCCCCCACCCTGCGCAGTGCCTCACTAGTCAGGATGCAGGTGACAAGCGGCTGGCTGTTATCAGCTACCCGGCTAATGCTGGTGCAAATGAC
Source organism: Lota lota (assembly GCA_026745465.1). NCBI lineage: Eukaryota > Metazoa > Chordata > Actinopteri > Gadiformes > Lotidae > Lota > Lota lota. The sequence continues at coordinate 889,842 of JACYXH010000383.1, read as the reverse complement.
GTTACGGTCCCTTCAGTCATCCATGGCCATGTTAAGTTGAAAATTAAACATGCCCTTGTGCATAATCCTGGATACATTATAATTGTATTCAGAACAAGTGTTTCAATGCACACCGAGCTAAGGCGGAATAGAGGCATGCTCCACGTGGTTAGCAATTAGCACCAAACGCGTTAGCAAGCTAGTCGCAGTTGGTTATATTGTAGCGTTGAAATGATGGGTATCTCAACTATACGATCCCTTATTAATTTCGGCAAACCATGTCAATGGCATGCACTGTTTGACGATATATTATCAATTGACTTACGGTCAAGTTGCATTTTCTTCGCAGTTTAGGTCACTTCCTCGTTCGGTTCTGTGGAAATACAACCAGCGTCCGACTGAAAGGACACTGCAGACATGGTCTTCTCCATTTTTCACTTCTTAAAACATACGAAGATTCACCTTCGCTGTCCTACTTCTATTGAAGAGGCAGGGAGGGGGGAGAAGCACACAAGTCCTACGAAAAAGAAAGACCTCGAACGGGAAACGAATTTATACGTAGGCCAAGTCTCATGCCCGCCCATTTTCACAACGAGCCAACCAAAATGCGAACATAACGCTGACGCGTGGGCGCGCTGAACCACCCAGCACGCAGAACACTGACATACTTCTTTGCGACCACGCCCACTATGTACGATTTAAAATCATGTTGAATCGCCTTTTACTGCACTGGATCACGAACGATAACCTGGTGGCAAAAGTTTGGGGAGGACTTAAGCATTAATCAAAGTTCAGTAACAACTACCAACAGGTTCTTCCTGAATGAGGAAACTACATGACCTTGAGGAAACGACTGTTTATAATAAACTTGTTTATAATGTTGAACATTTACACTTTTATGGAGAATGGGAGCATGATGAGTCTGCTTTACTGAAAGGAACAAAAAGGCTGAGTAATGAAAAAAGAACATACTGCATTTTATGCGGTTCATTTCTGGAATAAAACGGCAGGACTATAACACTTTCATACGCATGGAGACAGAGACTCTGTACTTCACAAACTATGGCATTTATTTCAAACAGAGGCTTCTGTTTGATTACATTTGTACAATAAATTACACAATGACCATCATAAGATGAGCCTAATAAATACTACAGAGCTTGGTTTTCAATGAGCCCCACCACTTTCTCTTATTCTATGATCCATACCATTTTCCTTACAGGTCTAAAAAGCTTCAGCTACAGCCCATGTACAGATTGGAAAATGGCTGCCTCCTAAACCACGATTCTTCTGTTAAGTACGAGGCAGCTAACAAAACAAGATAAAATAGAAACAATTCCCAAACATACATTTGTAACAAAAAAACAAAACAAAAAACCAAATGACGAACATAACAATGTAGTTGAAATTACGGAAAGCAACAAGAAAATAAAAAATGATATCAAATAAATCATTTCCTACAAGATAATGAAACTTGAGGACGCGTGGGTAAGGGAGCAGACATGCTTTAACTCTTAGTATGTACACTCATAATTACAGTTAAAACCGCAAAACTGTCTGTACAGAAAACAGTTATTAACAGTGCAAGATATTAAATAGCTTGACTCAAAACACTCTTCTCAATATACAAATGTATAACAAAAGCATACAATTACAAGTGCCAAACGAAAACATAGCTTCAGGTTATCATACAGTAGGGAGTTTATACAGTGGAAACACTGGAGATGTCGGCTGAAATACACATCACTTTATGATATAAATGTACATTTACAATACCTTTACCATTAGTCCTATCTTGGCAAAATAAAAATTAACTTTTTTGGTAGGGATGAACAGGAGAGGAACAAAAAAAAGATGTGATTGGGCCTCTCATTGTTGGGTCTTCATCCAAAATGGGAAAGGATACAATAATACCATTCCACGGTGCTAATAGACGAGCGACAATCTTGTAAACACATATTGTGGTTGCCTTTAACTTAACTCTTATCAGCAACATGTGAGGGCAGTGGATTACCATAGTTAACAATTTATCGGGTGATTAAATATGCAAGCTGATTGCAATTTTCCTTTTAACTTTCCTTTTTGAAGTATTTCATTTGTGATTTTATTTTGATGTTGTGCTATGCCAACCCTTGATGCCGTCTGACATCATAATCTCCGTCATTCCGTTTTTTATAAATACATACTTTTCTGGACACCACTTAAGAACATTTCGATCTCCTAAAACTTTTAAAAAGTGATTATCCAAGCTTCTGCTCGTTGAACTGCAAATGGCGAGAAAGTGAGCGCTAGTGGAGATCCAACACCATATATAAAGAAATCGGACGCCACACTCACAACAAATTAAAATCCGAACCATCTAATCTGAATTGAATGAGAATGCCATTTACCTTGATGCTGTTTTTGGAGAAACAGGAAACAGGAAGTAGAATTGGAGAAGGGGGGGGGGGGGGGGGGACGACTTTAAAAGAGAACACAGTGTTCCAAAAAAGGGAAAGGCCAAAGCCCTTGTTGACTCTCTAGGCTGAACGAGCATTCAGTAGTTGATTACCGGTGTTCCAGTACAGTTCAGCTTCATCTTTTACAATCAAATATCTTTAAATTCACGATATGCTGCGATTAAAAAACCCATCCGGTAACTGTCGGCACACAGCATCCCCAATCACACAATATTTAGTCTTTTCTTTTGTTTTGTTTTTCCAAAGGGACATTCTCGGCGACGTTTTTACATTTTTGAGACCAGGAGACCAGAGAAATAAAAATAAAAACCGCTGTCCTTTCCCAAAGTGCCTCCTGTAGAGAAGAAACACAAAAGGCACTACAGTATCATTCCATATTCCCTCCACTGTGGGCGCCAGCGGATATACAATGATCTGAAACCCTATCCGTCTCCACACGCCATTACCTCAATGCACACACACAGGACGGCGCTCCTGTAACTGGGGCGACGATCACCGCTATAACCCTTTATGGTTGAACCATCGCATGGAGGCCCTTAGAAAGGACAGAGGAGAAACGTGAGGCAAAGTGACACATTGTTTTACCGTTGTGGCTCCTCTGGGCTCCCGCACAACAGAGGGCAAGCACCATGGGAGCACTGCTTTGTTGAAGAGCCCGAAGGGTGTGGGGGGGGGTCACAGGAAATCAGCCCAAACAAGATACAATACAACTTTATCAAATGGAAAGAATTATTGCTGTACGAAACCCCTCCAACCCCCCAAAAAGAACCAATTCTTCATAAATGTTCAATCAATTAAGTAGCGCGACAATTTTGTTTAAAATCGGTGTTTCTGGGACAAATTCTTTCCCCTGACACAATCTTCATAAAAGTGCACTTGAGTGCCGTTAGCTTGCCAAGGAAACAGTTGTCGATAGAAAATAGTGCTTGTTTCATCCTAGTTAGTTTGTGTTCGATTTGCTTTTTTTTTGTCTCTGGTCTGGTTTTATGCCACAGCGGTTACAGTATGTTGGTTGTCTTGTCTGTCCTCGTTGGAGGGGGGGGGGGGGGGGGGAGGGGCAGGGGGAGGGGGAGAGAGCAAGAGGCCAGGGAGGGGATGGAGAAGTCGGAGGGGAGAGAGAGGAGGAGGAGGAGGTGGAGCAGCAGCAGGTGGTAGCGGTGGAGGAGGAGCATGGGGTGGTAGCGGTGGAAGAAGAGAAGGTGGTGATAGCGGAGGAGGAAGAGGTGGAGGAGGAGGGGCTGGTAGCGGTGGTGGAGGAGAAGGAAGAGGTGGTGGTAGTGGTGGAGGAAGAGGTGGTAGCGGTGGTGGAGGAGGAGGAAGAGAGGTGGTAGGAAGAGGTGGTAGCGGTGGTGGAGGAGGAGGAAGAGGTGGTAGTGGAGTGAGTGGAGGAGAGGATAAAGGTGGTAGCGGAGGTGGAGGGGAGGAGCAAGACGTGGTAGTGGGGTGGAAGGAGTAGGAGGGAGGTAGAGTGGTGTTGTGGAGGAGGAGTAGGTGGAATGAGGGTGGTGTGGTGGTGGAGGATGGAGGAAAGAGAGCGTGTAGCAGAGGAGGAGGTGGTGGTGGTGGTGAGGAGGAGGAAGAGGTGTTAGCAGAGGAGGAGGTGGTGGTGGTGGTGGAACCGGGGGTGCTGGTTAAGTGCTAAGTGCGGCGGCGGTGAGCCGGTGCGTCCTGTCACCTGCACTCCACGGACACCCCAGAGTTCTGCGAGGATGAGGAGGACACGGGCGGGTCGGCCAGCGTGAGCATGACCGCCGCCGTCAGCGAGCTGGAGGACGGCGATGACGAGGAGGACGACGAAGACGCCGCCACCGTGCCTGCGAGAACAAGGACAGAGTCAGGACGGCCAAGGGGGAGCGCTCGGTCTTCACTCTCTGGACTATGCCGGTGAGTGGGGTCACCGCCTGTAACCCTGATCAACGCACGTCGACCACACCTGGCTTCGCATCATTAGGCTGTTCGTATATATGCACAGGAGCTTAATGACGCCGTTCAAACCACTTAAATGAGTATTTTTATCATGGAATATCTGTAGCTTATAAGTCAGCAATCTCCGGTGACTCCCTCTGGGGCTTTCTGTTTGAAAGGAAGTGGCACTCACTTTCCCGCTCCTTCTTCTTCATGCGCTTTCGACGGCGGTCGATGGAGGCCACCTCGGACTTGAGGGAGAGGTAGTGGTTCCTGATGTCCTGCAGCTTCTCCTGGAGGAACGAGATGCGCTCCAGACTGTTCATCTTCTCCAGGTCCGCTGGGGAAATGAAAGGAAAACACGTTCAGTAGTGAGTGACGATCCTGTGGACTCCCATCAGATACAGGACGGTACCGGTGATGCATTGTGTTCAAAGTGTGCATGTGCAGCATGGCGAGTAAAGAGTTTTAGGTTTGCTTCAATGATAACGAGGCACATCTTTCAATCGTATGGAATAAATGTATCAGCATATATTCTGGCCCCAGCATCCATGCAGGTACTGCAAAAACCAAGAAGCAATGCATTATTCATAATGACGTTTTCATAATTTTTTTTTTTTTAAAGACAATGTCAAAATAAACCTAGTTACACATCCATCCAAGGTTTTCCCTATTATACCCGTATCTCAAAACCTAAGAAAAATAAAGAATATATAAATAAAAGACTGACGCTGAAATACACAAGAGGAGGACGTTTATGCAAGATCTGGGACAATCCCACAAACAAAACAAATACAAAACGTACACATCTGGAAGCTCCACTTGTAGACCCTGGGCGTTCTGCCGTGGTGGTCCCGGTGATGCGCATGGTCCTGGTCCCCGTGCTTCTGGTACTTATGGCTGGACGGGGGGGTGCGTCCGGGACACTTGGGGGAGACGGCGGTCTTCAGCTCCGGGGGGACACTCTTCAGGGCGGGGGATTTGGACACGTCCTCCGCCAATGACGGGTCCTCGCTGTCGCTGCTGTGGGCTGAGGACGGTGGTGGGGGAGCAAGGGTCAGTCTTTACCACAACATGACAATCCTCTCGGGGGTAATGAATAACAATGCTGAAAACATTATTATTTGATCTATGCACTTATTTATATTTGCTTGGACAACATTTACTGAAAAGGACCGCAGCATTCTGTTGAGCTGTAAAACTTAATAATAATACATTAGCATGCAGTGGAACATTGTGAATGGGTACCGGTAGGGGGTGCCAGCTACGCTCCTTCTTACCTGCTTTTCTATTCTTTTTGGGAGGCACACCTATGCTCTTGCGGTTTGGCTTCGGTTTCTTAGCAGGAACCATCACCTGCGTTTCTTTCTGCCGCTTCTGACTCGCAGTAATACCTAGAAAGATAATGCATTAAAACGATGGTTAGGGATTAGGTAGACCACACGCACACACGCACGCACACGCACACGCACACGCACACACACACACACACACACACACACACACCACACATTTGGGTTTCTGCTCGTTGTCCTGCTGGCTGCTGCTGCTCAGCTCCAGGCTGCAGTCACTGTGGCAGGAGGGGCTGGCCTCGAAGGCCTTGGTGGGGGACACGGCCCCGTCCTCCTGGGCCAGATCCTGGAGCTCCCCACCCAGACTCTCCACCTCCACCGTGCTGCTGTCCGTCTCGCTGCGGCCCCCCGTCGCCTCCTCCGGCGTGGGTCCCGGCGGCGGGGCGGCAGAGGAGGTGGACTCCGAAGGCAGGGCGGGGTCCACGGCGGGGGGAGGGGACGGAGGCCGTGCCTGGCCTGGGTCTTCCGAGGGGGGGCACGCCGCCGAGTGGGACTCGGGCGTGGTGGGCGGCGTGTTGAGCACCGAGTTGCTGCCGCTGCTGGGGAACTCCTGCCGCAGCTTGTCGTGGTCCGTCTGCTCCTCCGAGGCCTCGTCCCCGGGGCCGCTGTCTCGCTGTCGCCGCGGCCGCTCCTCCTCCTCCTCCTCCTCCTCCTCCTCTTCCTTGCGGGACTCCTCCTGGACTGACGGCCGCGTCGGGTCGGGAGGAGGGGGCGGCGAGTTGGCCGCCTCCGTGTCCGAGTCCGAGAACAGCTCCTTCAGCGTCTTCATGGGCCACTGGGCCTGGATGCTGGACCACACGTCCTTCTGGCCTTTGGTGCGCACCGCGGGCTTCTCCTCCGCGCCCGCCGACGTCTTGGCCCTCTTCTCGGGAATGTCCCAGAAGGCCGTGGGTCGGCCGGCTTTGGTCTTCTCCTTCGTGCCGTTGTACTTTTTGGAGGGCGAGCCCTTGGTTTTCGTCTGGCCGCGCTCGCCGTCCTCAGTGCGAGACTCAGAGTTCCTCGCTCCTTCGTCTTCGGAGCTGCTGTCGGACGAGGCTCCCCTCTCCTCCCCTGCGCCGTCTCCCCCTCTCTCCTCCTTCCTGGGGGAGGTTCCGGGGAGCCAGTCGGCGCTCCGGGTGTTCCGGGTCTTGGCTTTGGTCTGGCTTTTCTGGGATCCCTCCGATTTCCTCTTCCTGGTGGCTTCTCGCCCTCAGGCTCCGGCTGGCTGCGGCGCTTCCCCTCCGGACCGTCTGGGCTGACCGGGTCGTGGTTCCTCCCAGACAGCGACGGAGGCTTGGCCTCTTCCGATGGACTCCCGCTCTCCCACCGCTCCGATGGCTTTGGGGGATCCAGCGGGCCTTTCCGCAGGCCCCGGCGGTAGCCCGGCCGGTCGTCTTCGTTCCCCTCGTCTCCCTCCTCGTCCTCACGCTCGCTGTCGTCGGTCGACCTCTCGTAGGCTGTTTTGGAAACACAAGGGGTGAGAAGAGGGATGAACAGCCGATGAAAAGAAGACAAGCTTTTAGTCATAAACGAACGCCTCTGAGGCCTTGGAGACTGAGACTGTGACTAAGGGCTATGCAAACAACGTCGAATTGAATTGAATAGTTTGAAGCTGCAGAAGTTACAAGAGAAGCAAAAACAAGAATTGAATTGTCATGCGACGGTCGGCTCATCTGCTACACGCGCGCATGGGGACCGCAGACCCCCGGCTGTTGCTGCCTTGCAGGCCACAGAGGATAGAGGTCATTTCTAAAGACGTGGCCGGAGACTGGACCAGAGTCCCTTTGTCCTCACCGTCCTCCATCTTGTAAAAGGCGTCGGGGCCGGAGCCGGACCGGGGCGAGGGGGGGATGCGGTTGTTGTTGGGGGAGGGGCCCAGGTCCTCTCTCTCCCGAAGCCTCTCCAGTCGGTTGGGGTCCACCTCCGATTTGTTCTGTCGGGGTTCACACCGGTCAATGACATACTGCTTTCAAAGCACGCACAGACAGACAGACAGACAAGACAGACAGACACACACATACCTTTATTTTTTTGCGATGTTTGATTTTTGGTACATTCTTATTGGCAGGCCGGATAATCTTGTCTGCTTTTACCCACTCATCATATCTAATGGAAAAGAAAAAGTGGAAGAAAAGAAAAAAAAACACGTCACCATTTTGATAAGAAAAAAAGAAGAAGAAAAAAGACAATCACAGAAGCAGCCACCACATTGTCCACCACAGAGAGCAGCTACAACCCCCACATCTGACTCCGCCCTGCTGCGGTGACTCAATGAGCACCGGCAGCGAAGGACACCGGCGGCGTGGGAGTAAAAAGCAAAGCCTTTACGATGACCAAAGAAAAATACAGAGAATCATGAGAAACCAACAACCACACACACAGTTCAAGAAAAGGCCCCGACTACGACAGAGAGTGCCACCTTTGTCATGTGAAGGAATGGGTGTGTCACTGACAGCACACACACGCGCACACGCGCGCACGCACACACACACACACACACACACGCGCGCACACACACACACACACACACACACACATGACAGACACAATGCAGAGTACATCCCTCTGAGCTGTTGGAAAGTGCTAGTGGGACACGCTGCAACATTAAGGCTGTGGCACACACACACAAAACAAAGTTAACTCTAGTCTCGCTAGCAAGCAGGAAAAGTTAAGCCCCTGTGTCTTTGGTTCCCTAGCGCTCGTCTTAAAGCTGTGGTTAACCCGGAGCCACTGGGGGGAGTGGGGGTGGTGGGGGAGACAGTTGCGAGGTAGAGGTGACTGTAGCGGCACTTTGCTTGCCCTGTCAGAGCGACTGTACATGTTTCATTAAAATAATAAATCACACACAGTGTGCATACTTTGAAAAATGTTTCTGCCGGTAAAGAGTGTTTAGGGCTCAAGTCGGTAGACTTCTGTGAGACAGACACCAGGGGTCTCAGTCAGCGCAAAACCCAATGAGGTAAAGTGGAGGAATGCTATGTCCTGTTTCTGCCACTAGGTGGCGCTACCTGGCCCCGGTTCAGATTGCTGATTTGAGGAACAGGATCCTAGTATCAGTTAGGGAGGGGTTGTAACCCTTACAGGCTATGGGGGATACCCACGTAGAGGCGATGACTTCAGCGTTAAAATACTTGTTGTTTGGGGGGGTTCTCTAATAGGGTGAATACAGACGTTAAGGCGATTCTCCCCGTGTGCTGTCTTACCTGATGTTCCAGCCACAGTAGTGCACCAGGTAGAGCACCTCTCCCCCCTCCACGTCTGCCTCTTTCACAGTGGCCTCGTACGTCTTCAGATTGCGGCCTCGCCCATACCTCACCTGCACCTTCATCCCCGGGGGGTAACACTCAAACTCCTCCCCTTCCTCCCCCTCCTGACTGCTGACATCCCTGCAAGAAAGACAGTTCAGCACTTCCCGCCCTGCTAGGCTACCGCCAAGTCCACAGCACACCCCTAACCCTTCCCCCACTCACTCCTCCTCCTCCCACCTCCTCCTCCCCCCCACCTCCTCCCTGACAGCTCCTCAGAGATTCCCCCCTTCTCTTGATAAACTCCACCTTCTCCTCCAGCTGCTGTTCAATAATGGTAAACAATCCCCTTAACACCCCCCCCCCCCCCCCCCCCCCCCCCCCCCCACCCCGGGCAACACAATATAGTATTAACAGTTTCTCTCCTCTGCTAGACATGAATGACTCAAACACTGAGGGCTCCTCTGCTCACGCTGTCTACCATCCGTTACTCTGCCTCTACACTACGACCGCAGCGTTCCGTTACAGGCAACGCTTCAGTAAACACACACTTTATTAGCAAAACAAGCTAGCTACACACTCCCCTGACACAAAAAAACAACAAATAAAATTCAATCATATTGTGTGTGAGAATTGAAATGCTGTCTAGAGCTACAGCTGCACACACTAACACACACACACACACACACACACACAGTGAACACTTTGTGGACTCTCCGTCACACACTCTTAGGGAGGGATCAGAAGGCGGCAGCATGGCCACAAGGTGGCGCTGAAGAAGGGTTGTACAGCCAGAGAGCATGGGCTTGGATTTGAAAGGGAGGCGGGGGATTCCGAGCTGGGGACCAGAGAGGACAGAGTGGTACAGCACAGTTCGGCACAGCTCAGCTCAGCACAGCTCAGCACAGCTCGGCACAGCTCGGCACAGCTCGGCACAGCTCGGCACAGCTCGGCACAGCTCAGCACAGCTCAGCACAGCTCGGCACAGCTCGGCACAGCTCGGCAGGCAAGCACAGCAGCATTAAGCAAGCCTTCAGCGGGAGAGAACGCACAGAGTCGCGGTGCTCCGGTCGGCCCGCTGTCACATCCTTGTTAAACGCAGCGCAAGCACTCCTAACTCCTCGGCCCGCGTGCCAGGCCCGACGCCGTTTCATCCTCTCGACAAGTCAGACAAGCCCCGCTGCATAGCAGCATTCAAGTACGGAGCGGATCTCCTCTACTACCAGGTGATGACTAACACAGTGACCTAGGGAAAGTGTTGAGCCGGCACATTGCCACACACAGTATGTATCAAGATCCGAGCCAAGCTGGTTGTATGGAGCTGTTCTTGTGCCAACGTTATACTGCAACCGAGTCCTTTCATCAGTCTTCATGTTGTTTCTACTAAACCCCAGTTAGTACCAGCGTATACAAGCGCATTGTAGACAGAGAACTAGCAGGAAATACCAACACAGTTTCAAGACTTTGTTTATAAATGCCAAAACGTTGGTAAATATTCCTGAGGAATTTATCAGTTATTCTCATGAATAAAAGCCTATTCATCCAAGTCAGTTTATAATTGGAAACCGTCCAGTGTAGCGTGTCTCGTGGTTGTGCAAGATCATCACAGTTGGAAAGGCAAATCTAGCTTTTAAAGAAACGAAACACGGCATAAGGGTGATTAACAATGCCTTACACACACACACACACACACACACACACACACACACACACACACACACACACACACACACACACACACACACACACACACACACACACACACACACACACACACACACACACACACACACACACACACACACACACACCCTTTTGTACAGTAAAGAACAGACTCTTCTGCCATTACAGAAACACTAGCAGCCCCCAGCTACTTCAGTCTGTTAAGTGAATGAACAGATCCCTTGCCGTCCATTCACAAAGAATCACTCCTTTAAGACCAATGCCAACACTCTACAATCTACAAACAGCTTGGCTCATCCAGACCTCCAGCAGTAGAACACAGATTGTGAAAGGTGATCATCTCCCCAAGGCCAAGTCGATTCACAAAACAAAAGCAACTTTGCCCTGCATCCTAGAAGCAAGAGCGTTTAAATAGCGTAGTGCGCTGTACACGCGCCACAGTTGATACGACAAGTCTCATCGCGATGCATCCATGACCAAGCTTATGTTCCAAGTAACACACATCACACCTAATACAGCTACACATCAACAGCCACGAGACCATATATGAGCGAGAGATAGAGATAGAGACAGAGAGAGAGGGAGACAGAGAGACACACATTCACATAGCTGTGCTACGGAGAGCCGAAACCATCAAGAGCACGGCCAGGTCTCAGTGGCAGCATGTAGAGCCGAGCTGAACGGATGGAAGCTGCCGTGTCAAATAATATAATCTGAACCATACAGAAGGAGGAGGAGACAGAGACAGAGACAGAGAGAGAGACAGAGACAGAGACAGAGACAGAGACAGAGACAGAGAGAGAGAGACACCAGTTAAGAAGGAAACCACACGAGGAAGTAGCGACGGGAGTGGTTTGGAGCTTTCCACAGGCTGCAGCGTACTGAAGCGTACCGAGCTGTTAGGAACTACAGCATGGACACTGGGGGAGGTGTGAGAGCGCGGCGTTAGAGGACAGCAACAGGGGAGCTCAGGCAGAGGAAGGGTAACCCTGGTCTCTGTCCAGAGTAGGTGGCAAAGCAGCGGGGGCAAAGGTCAACCTCCAAACTCCTCAGCTTCCAGGGATGTGTCTGTGATGCCGACTGTATAAACCTTAGGAACGCAAAGTCTGTTCTCATTGAATGTGTGTTTGAGTCTAGGGTGCGTGTGCGGGCATGTGAACATTACGACTTGTTTAAATACCATTAGGGTTCAAACAAATTGTATGCAGCGAGACAAGATGTACAGGTGACCCCACGGAATTGTCGGAAACACAAAATAAAGTGCATTCCAATATTCCAGTGATGATCCCATAAAAAGAGACCCTTTATTACATTTTATTTTTTACCGTAATTTTTTTTTTAACAATCATTATCAGTTCAAACTGGAACAGCAGCAAATTGAGAACTGAATTGCACATTACTTTTGAGGCTGAGACAACCAACACATTTGGAATGCCTTTTATCTGTGAACTCCACATGGACCACAGGGAGTACTCCCAGATGCATCTTAAGAACTCCTCTGGGACGAATTGACTACCTTCAGCTTCACATCGCGTCAGACGTCTGATCCACCACTAAAATACCTTGCAGCATAGAGAAGAGTCTATAGCGTGTTTATGTGTGTGTGTGCGCGTTTCTATGCATGTGTGTGTGCTTATTTGGGCAGGTCTAGAACATATGACCTCCACCTGTTGGAAGAGGAACAGCGTCGTTCGGGACCACCTACCCAGTATTCTCCTTGTGTCCCTGCTGCTCTGCGGCCTCCAGCATCACGCTGGCCTCTCCCTCCGACCGCGCCACCGACGGGCCCTCCTCCGCGTCTCCGAGACGCGAGTCGTCCTCTTCGTCTTCGTTGTCGTCCCCATCACCGTCGCCAACATCGTCGTTGGCGTCCGTGGCGGAATTTCCGAAGGCCTTCCGTTCCGTCTTTGTTGATTCTGGTTCCGTTTTGTACCGGCCCGATTCAGACTTCTCCTCCTGCGGGACCAGGGGTTCTTGTGACATCTGTATTGTATCTCCCACACTGCATCTCTCAAACACTAACCCTGAGTAGCAGCAGTGTTCCTTACCACTAGAGGGTGAAGCAAATGTAATGTAACTACAACATTGCATTTCTGATCAGGCGTTTCTTAGGGAAGAACCAGGGGGGACGAAGCAGGCTGATGAAGATTGATGGCCTACCTTGACAGGGTGCCTAGTAAACACTTTGAAGGACAACATTAAGCTGTACCTTGCAGGGGGCCGGCTGCGGGCACCTGGACTCCTGGTCGGGCGTCGGCTCCTCCACGGGGCTGGAGACCGGGGGGGCGGCCGGCTCGGCCTCCGCCTCCGTCTTGCCCTCTGCCTTGGGGGGCTGCTTCAGGGGGAGGTCCATGCGGAAGGTGATGGCGGTGGAGGTGCAGTACTCCTCGAACCCGTTCAGGTATCTGCACAGGAGCACATTCGGCACGTCTCAACCAATCCCACAGGACACGACTCTCAGTCCACTGCTCATGGCCATACCGCTTGGGTGACACCTTGCAGGTGTATGCCAACCGATTATCTGCTGTGCGTGGGGTTCCTAAAGAAAGTGGATGCTGCTCGGCCAATACTTACTTGCGGTAGGCGCATTTGACGTTGTAGCCTGCGGCTGAATTCAGCACGGGGATGCCCAGATCTTGATAGACCTGCTTCCAGACCGAGCCGCTCTCAATCTGCAGAGTCATAAGGAGTGGAAAAGAGGCAAAGTTATTACACTCTAAATCGGAAGGGGTTGGATGGGGAAAATGTGAAAAGCTGAACAGATGTGCAGGACTGGGAGATGTGGGACTCACGCTGTCAAAACCTCCCAGTTTGTGCACCAGCCGGTAGAGCTTGAAGAGGTTCAGGTTTCTGTAGCCCAGTACAGGCCTCTTGTTGATTGGAGTTCCTGAGGTAGGTAGAGACATAGGCGGGGTTTGGGTTTAGATGAAGCTACAGCACTTCCTCCATTTATATATAAACTATAGGGCTTGTACATCAGAATGCATCATGCGATTTTTTGTTGGCCATTTTGTGATGCCTCGAGAGAGTTGTAAATCCTAAATAAACGTTAATATACCGTAACCTAGGCCAATCAAAACTTTGTTTTGCCATGAAAAACGCTGTAGCAGTTCTAAACACAACAATGTCTCCCCACAATGACAAATGAATTACAATAACATTCCCATGCTCCGATACTTTCCGAAATGGAGGCGGTTGTTGCGATGCGACGTCACGATACACGTTACTATACTAGTAACGACAGTAAAAGTACTAGAGTACTCGTACGCTACGCGCTTCGGTGACACATCAGTGCTGGCCTGCCTGCTCTCACCTCGGTCCTCCATGAACTTGTAGAGCTGCTGCAGGAAGTTCTCCCTCTCCCCGGGGAACGGCTCCACTTCCTCCTGCACACAGGAACGCAAATGCAAAATAAAAACAAGCACCGTAGACGCCGGGGCGGCTGGAGGTCTACCGAGAGCCGAATGTACCTCCTCCTCTTCACTGCTGGCATCCTCCTCCTGCTCCTCCTCCTCCTCGTCCTGCTCGTCCTCACTGCTGGAGCTCTCCTCCTTCACCTCCGTCCGCCAGGAGCTGGGCACCGCCTGCCGTCGCTGGAACTCCAGCGCCGCGTCCAGCGCTGCGGGGGCACACGCCGAGCGGTCACGCTCAGGACTGAACCGACGGCCCTCAAAGGAAGCGCTGCTTCAACACAACGGGTGCCAAGGACAGTAGCCTGGCAACACCGCTTATGTAACAACAACAAGTGTGGGGTTCGTTGCCTTGGTTTCAGTTTTGGTATTTTTCCTCCTCCCCAAGTTAAAGCGACTGGCTTCTTGGCCACTTAAACACAGTGGGTGGGGGTGGTAACAATAGGCCGGTCCCCATGTCTTTGTTTGATAATGTGTCAAGGTCCACGGCACGGTCTGTGTTTCTATATGAAAAACTAAACGGCTTATTCCATCAGCACTCTGTGATTGAATCATTCCATCGTTATTTTAGTTTAAACCTGCATGAAATAAGATTCAACACAGCCACAGACAATGTAATATTATCAACACAAGATTAATGTTGATAAAGACAACTCTAGTAAAGTAGTAGTAAATGCAAAAAAAAAACAGCTTCCCTCTGTGGAAATGTGAAGCAACTATCTGGGGAAATGTTCACTTGGTGAAAAACTAAATGTTTTAATTGCAGATGAAAGCTGCCTTGAGGAACTGCTACCCTTGACAATTGGGCAACCAATCCAACCCTAGTTCAAAAGGTATTATAAATAATAATATACATATGTTACATAAGGGTTACAGGGACATCACTCTTACATAATGTATGCATGGCTACCATGTTACATTTGATATTAAAAGCACCAAAAGCCTGCTGCAAGGGAAGGTTTAACTCCATGAACAGCCTCTCTTTTTGTACTATCAAGTAATTTAGCAGAAACGGTAATAGGGGTTAGGCCTGAGCACAAGGACACCTCCAAGTAGAATCCTGACGCAAAACATCAAGCCGTATCCATATAGCTCAGGAGTGACGATCCCAACTACAATACATAATGATCTCGGGAACAGCCACAACAGACCACTGTTGTTTGAGACAGGTTGACCTTATGCAGCTGCCAGCGGTCGTTCTCCATCGATGGCCAATACGAGTTGTATTCATATGTGGACATATGCTGTACAAATGCACTGGAGGAGGGTTTCCGCCCAGGATAAACCTTTCACTGACGGGTCATTTTGTGCGAGTGCTTTATGTTTAATCATGTTAATGTTCTACAACCGATGAACCAAAATTAATCATGGCCATGGATAAAACTTGTTTAGGCAGCATTGAGGATACAGGGAAGGTTCACACAGCTTGCACAGGGGTAAATCAACATTTCCCTCAAAGTTTTCAAAACAATTTCCACCAGCAGGGGGCAGTCAATGGGTTTCTCCGTAGACCATCATTATAACCGGAGGCAGGGAAACATCACATTTAAAAAGGACAACATTGTTTCAATCTGGACAAAGATTTACCATTGTTCATTACCTAGAAATACTCCTATTTAATTTTAGTTAATTATATATATAATATTTGCATTTGAAACATCCACATGTTGATGCTGAATACCATGACAGTGCTGGATAATCTTGACAGTGAATATAAAACAATAAAATCATTGACATTGCAGGACATTCCGCTGCTTAGATACGTTGAACGGAAGATTAAATGAACGTTGTGTTCGTTTACTTACTGAATGTGTACTTCAATAAAATACATTGAAAAACATTAAAAGCTTTCATTCATGTGGGCGGCACATGGGTATTATGGCTCAAACTAAATGTTGTTTCCATTGCCGTTTTCATTCAGATTTTACCCAGAATCCCCCAGGTCATTCCAGGGAACATTCCAGGCCCTATCGTACTTGTGCACAAACATTGGACTCAAATGCAGACAATGGAAACAAATGGAGCCACTGAGTCTGGTTTTATGAAGGACTTCTGTTTGCTTGTAATTGGTTTAGAGAGCTCATTTTCTATTGGAATAAGGCCAATATGAGAACCGTCGTCAAAAGGAACTAGGATACACACAGGCACAGTGCATGGAAAACACTCACCTGGTTTGAGCCCCGCGTCAGCCTTTGGGGGAGAGTCACAGTTCATCTCCCGCACGTCCTTCCGTAACACCATGCAACTGCAACACACACGCGCACGCACACACACACCAACGGTCAAAGTGGCCAACAACTCCATACTCAATGTGAACAAGATTACTTGATCAAAAATGTCTCGTCGATCAGTTTCAGGCCTGCATTTGTTACTTCCTGGACGCAACTTTAGGCATCGGCGTCATTCTGTATGAGTACCTGAATTCAACTGAATACACCATCGCCGCCTTCAGACCTCCAGACAGCACACTACCCCGGTTGTAGCACGCTGCCGCCTCGGCGTGTTCTCACCAGAAACACAATACGGCTGTCACTGGGATACAAAACTGCGAGGTCCATGAAAGGACTTGTTCAAAAGGCCGAGACGATTAACAGCTTGCACACTGGTCCGGCCTGCGAGCCCTCCCCGGACAGATGGCACGAACGGTTCTTCATCACGCTCGCTCCAAACTCAGAGAGAACAACAACAACAACCCCCCCCCCCCCCCCCCCCCATCTGTCTCTATGCCACATCGGCGGTGTGCGGCAAGCGACGACGGAGTTCGCATGACGGAGACGATAGCTAAATGAAGATACACGTTTAAAGCCTAAAAAGGCAGGTGACCTTTTCTTGGGGTGACAACCAGGAAAGACAACCAGGAATAGGTGTGGCCGCGACACGCGCTAACATCCTCAGCGATCACAGACGGCCGTCACGGCGGTCATTAGGAGCGCTGTGTGTGTGTGTGTGTGGGGGGGGGGGGGGGGGGGGGGGGGGGGGTGGGAAGATACGACCCGCGGTAGATCTTGTTCTGGAGACACCTCGGGGAGAGGTGTCTCCAGAACAAGATCTACCGCGGGTCCTGGTCTCACAGTGGAGGGTCGTCCCTGAGGCTTCGCGGTGCGTGGATTCGTTAGTGCCACGGAGAGACGCATTTCATGGTGACATCCACGGTCTCAAGCAAACACTTCACGACTAATGACCAGAATTAACATCTTGTGATTATAACAGTGGCCAAGTGCTGCGTGGCTCAAGTTAATGTGAAAAATACATTCCTCTTTCTATGCTCTGCTGCTGGAATTTGCTTTGTTTTCATTCTTCTTTTTGAAACCTGTTCACACCAAATCACCAGCCAAGTAAAAGACTCATGATTATATTTCACACATTAGACAGTAATGTTGTAGCAGTTGTGCTGCAACTAATCAACCAGGCTATTTGTTTGGCCTGGGGAGCTTCGTCTTACAGCTAAGCTTGTAAAAACAAGATTGAATAGGATGTGCTCTTGCCTGTCTGTACCTATTCAATGTTGGTAGCTAGATGAAATTAGCCATGTCCGCTTTGTCAATCTTCCAGAGTAGGACAATAAATATTATTAACATGCTTACACTGATTTGCTACAGTCCTTATGTGTTTCGAAAGTATCTCCGGTTTCAGCCAACTATTCTATTTCCAGCACTGCTGATCACGTACGCTTTACAATTACCACCGAAAACAAAACAATTGTCATCATCTCACCACATCAGCAAGTCATTATGTTCATGTTTCAGTTTCAAATATGTGGTTGATAATAGCATCCGTTGAAATGAAATCCAGATATCAGTTTCCCTCAGATTTGGAAGGTATAGTTAATCCAACTTAAATGGTAGTGTCTATAAAGACTGTGTTTATGCTGGTAACTATAATCAATTAGCTTGCTCCAGATAATGCTGGTAAAGTGTTAAGACATTGATTAAAGAGACATTAGCGGTGGAAACGAATGGCTGGTGTTTCTGCATCATTGCAGCAATCATTGGATTTTTACCACTTTATATCTGGTGTGGGCTCCATAGTAAATAAGGAAGTAAGCCATTTCTTCTATACTTCCCAAGCATTCTGTCATTGAAGATCAGCGTGAGTTCACAGGGGGGCAGTCGAGAAATATAAAACACGGAAAAAGAAAACCTCCAACGCCGACCAGGAAAAATGAATTTGCTGCTTGTAATGTAGATGGACTCCGCAGGAAACAACTTGCTTTTCTAACAAATGTCTGCCGGGCCCCATTGTTTCTGACGGGGAAGCTGAGCGGCGGCATCCACAGCAATCACACGAGCTAACAAGTGGGAGCAATCACACCGCACTACGGCGGGCTGCGTGGCGGCTCAGGCCAGGGTTTATGTAACGGACTTCTGCTCAAAGGAAGAATGGCATCCAAACCACGAGGGTCTTTAAAACAGCCATCACTCACTGACATAAATTACGCTAATGAAAAATGATGATCAAGTACAGTCGAGGTGAGTCGAGTCGAGGTGGAAAAAAAACACAGAACAGAATTCACACCTGGGCAGTAAACTCTGCATCTCTGCCTTCCGCTGAAAAGTGTCAGTAAATCGTGCAAAGCAGGGGGGCCTGTAGGGCTGTCAAAACAGCAAGCGCTGGATTAATGTGCTCGCGAGTCTAAATCAAATAATGATCTGTATCAATTGGTTGAGGATCCAGTTTGGTCAAATGTAAGGAGAAAAAAAAAGTCAATCAATTAAGGCAGTGTTTCCAGTAGCGAGAAAGCCCCAAATAGTACTTTTACTTATTCATATTTTAGGTTTAAAGATAAAGCAAAGACCAGCCTCATGTCATTTGATATTAAAAGGAGGGACTAATCTGTTGCTAAAGCCACAAAACAAAGACCACGTCTCCCAACAGTAATCTCAACCAAAGTGTGAGATCAACCAACACTGCGAACGAACCCAATACCAAACCCGCTTCCTCATCATACATTTAGACTTTGTTTATATCTGCAGAACAACTTCGAATGTCTTCCGGTGTCACCGTTACCACAATACTCAAGCAAAGCAGCGCAAGTCGAGTTAAGTCACTTAAACGTCCCAAAGTGTTCATGCAAGTGCCACAAAAACTTAACAGCTAGTAAAAACATCCTTATTTCAACAGAACCTGAGCGCCGTAAAACAGGCAGTTTGCGCTGCAGTGATCACCTCTACGCGTGGGTGGGACATTAGCTCAGGAGTTAAGGCGGGTGGACTGGCAACCGGAAGGCGGGTGGACTGGCAACCGGAAAGTTGCTAGTTCAAGCCCCGACTTCAACCCTAACTATGTCGAGGTGTCCTTCAGCAAGACACTTAACCCCAACCGCTCCCCGGGCGCTGTGATTGGCTGCCCACTGCTCCCTTGAGGGATGGGTTAAATGCAGAGGAAAATTTTCACTATGTGTATGTGACAATAAAAGTACCTTTACCTTCAACAACGAGCGCGTTTTTCCCCTCAGTGTGCAACTGGGCGACATATGGGATCACGCTACGACATAGTGAGTGAGAACGATTCCTATTCAAACAAACCCAAGCGGTGCTGTCTTAAGAGCCCGAAATGTAAAAGAAAGAATGAAATGCCACAGCCAATAGGAAAAGAAGTTAAAGGGCAATGCTTTATTTGGCAAGGTTCTGTTTCTACCCACAGGATCAAAATAAAAGTAGAAAATAAATAAATAAATAGATCCTCTCTCATCGCAGCCCAGAGGACACCACAGCCATTCCCGTTTATAAAAAGTAAAAAGGTTTAACATATGACATACAACTGGAATCTCAATTAACACAAACACACACACACACACACACACACACACACACACACACACCCTGAAGTGCATCCACAGACACCTTCATCAGGAATGAAGGACGGCTGCAGTACATTTTTACCACTTTATATCTGGTGTGGGCTCCATAGTAAATAAGGAAGTACGCCATTTCTTCTATACTTCCCAAGCATTCTGTCATTGAAGATCAGCGTGAGTTCACAGGGGGGCAGTCGAGAAATATAAAACACAGAAAAAGAAAACTTCAACGCCGACCAGGAAAAATCATCTTCCTCTGCCTTATCACTCCCGTCCCCTCTGACCCCTTCCCTGCTGGCCCCCAATGCAGTGCTCCGAGTCCGCCGCCGCCGGCCCCTCGGATGGGTCCATGGCGTACCGGGTTGCCATGCCGATGCGCTGCATGGGTATCCACTCGCGGCCGACGTAAGGCCAAACATAAACGAACCGCGGCGAACGTCGGGCGGGGCCCCTGAGAGCAGGAAGCCATGTATTGACGCCGAGTTGCGGGGCCCGTGGTTCCGTACCTGTCCTATCCACGCGTGCATGCATGTGGTCCGTGATTGGCCACGCTGGCTGACTTCAGTTCATAAACCGGGTGCGAGGAGGTGCACCGTGGGAACACCTATCTCCCTGCCTCTCCCTGCCAGAGACTCTGCAAAGCTGACCTGCAGGTGAGGTCTCACTGAGAACTAATGGGGGGCCGGAGGCTTGTTAACCCCTTCCACTCAGTGACAAGACGGAAGGAAAGAGGCCTCCACTCTCACAGACCAGAGGGAGTGTGGCAGGCTGCTCAGAGTATTTTACGGCTGGTCTACATCTCTTCCCAGAAAATCGTTCAGGGTTCACCCGAACACAGAGCTACACACAAGACTTTCTGGAGCAACAAATTGATTTAACAGGCAGACGAAGCACGGCGGCAACAACAACAATGTACCTGCGATTAAGGGCTATACAAATGAAATAGACTTGAATAACGGCTCTCTGACGCACACATTGCAAACACACAAACAATGTGATACTACGCAAACTGCTGCAATCCTTTTCACAAACGCACACACACACTAGCAAGTACACACACACACACACACACACGGCTCAAAGCAAGGCTGTTTGAAAGAGTTTGGATGACTCACAATTTCCCATCCTTGAAGGAGCGGACGAAGATGTTGTCCTTCTTCAAAGTCATGTCTTCATGGCAGTCCGGGGAGATAACCTTGTGTTGTTTTTTTTGGGGGGGGCGATAAGAAAAAGATAGTCAAGAAAGTGATCTGCATTTTAGCTTCTGTGTGTGTGTGTGTGTGTGTGTGTGCGTGCATGCGTGCGTGTGTGTGCGCGCGCCCACATGCATGCGGCCAGGACTGAGGGGATCTCATAGTAAGATAACGCCTAAGGGCGCTATAACCCAAATGTCACGTTGATGTCTTGCAAGCTATGCTGTCTACAGAATGAGGTAAAGAGGTGTGTGTGTGTGTGTGTGTGTGTGTGTGTGTGTGTGTGTGTGTGTGTGTGTGTGTGTGTGTGTGTGTGTGTGTGTGTGTGTGTGTGTGTGTGAGTGAGTGACTGAAATGTGAAGTGAGGTGTGAGAGTCTCTTGGCTACTTTGCAGCACACTCCTGTCGTCTAAACCCCTGTCGACTAAACAGTGGGGGCCGTTACTAAGCCAGGGGCCAAACAAGGGGGGGCCCCCCCCCCCCCAACTTGCCGATATGGAGATTTGAATTCCTGAGGACTTAACTGTTTCTCTTTCCTGGCTTGCCTGCATTAACTCTCCACTTCTGCTAGTACTGTGCTCTCTCTCTATTTCTCTCCATCTCTGGCTCATTCAAATCTCCTCGACACTCCCTCTGCTTCATTGCCCCACAGCCAGCGATGATGTAAAAAGAATTAAATGCAAGATTTTTCCATGGCGATACATTTACCCCGGGCTGCCACAGGGAGGCAGCACTGAATACAGTGGGCAGCGGTGGTGGTGGTGGTGGTGGTGAAAGCAGAACAACAAGCAAAGGAGGCGGATCCCTGCTGACTACGCAGGGAGAGTTAAAGGGACAGGGGCCTCCCAACCTCTCACCCAATCTCCTGCGCTACATGTGTCATCTTGTAAACAAACAACGGCGGCCACTTTTTCGTTTGTGTGCACCAACGCAGCCCGGGAGTGCGAGGGAGGGTGACAGATGAAGGAGAGGGACGGACAGAGCACTCTCTCTAAAGACGTGTTTGTTGGCTGCACTGGCTGAAATCCTTGAAAAAAGTCAGTGCTTCACACACGACTCAGCTCTTTGGAGCAGCAAAGTTTCTCATGCCCATATGCAAGTAGGTATCGTCAAATGATCAATCATTTGACGCTGGCATAGCAGCAGTCGGTTTAAAGGCCACTGTAGTCAGAGAATGTTACATGTGATATATGTGGTGTGTGTGTGTATCCAGTCCTGTGAGATCGACTGCTGGATTAGTGTGGCTCTCTAGCAGGCGTGGGGGAGGAAAGAGGGGAGGGGGAGAGTAGCAGAGAGGGAGAGAGAGAGCGAGCGAGAGAGAGAGAGACTGAGTCAGAGAGACAGGATAAAGAGAGAAACAGAGAGCGCACAAGAGAGAGAGAGAGAGAGAGATCTCACCAGTGCTGGGTACCACGTGGTCTTCTTCTTGTCACCGACGGTGACTCCCTCCACACACACCACTTTGCCAAACAGCTCTTCATTCTGCTGCTGTTCGCTCTCCTCCTCCTCGCTGGACGAAGAAGACGACTGTTCTTCTTGACTGCAGGACGGAAACAAAAAAGGTCAACCGGACAACACGTGAAATAATATACAGTTGGGTGCCATGATGTGAGGCTGGACTGGGCCGCTGTTCAACCCCATCAACGCGGTGCGCGTCGCCACCAAGAACCGCTGTTGTTTATTAACCCCAGCCTGAGAAGGGCCGCTTGTGTGTCTGGCATGATTCGATCCAAACCAACCTATTGATTGGGATGTCACAACACTGCTGCAGCTGCTTGGATGCAGTTCCAGCCTGCTTATGTAGAAAACGTCCACAGGTCACGTTTAAGGAGTATGTTGCCTCACCACACGAGGAGAAAAGTGCTAATCTTGCAAAAACAACGTTCTCAATGGAAGATTAAATGAAAGGTCAGTCCGCTTACCTTTCCGAAATCAGACCGTGCCGTCCAGTGCTTTAGCACAACCATGCCTCTCAAGTCTAAAAGCACCTTTCACACTGCCATGCCTCTGATGTGGCCACTATATACAGGCAGGCTGTATTTGAACCAGGAGCTTCAATAGGAAGTCACTGGGGAGCAGAGCTTTAATTCTGCCACGTTTCCTACTCGTGGAATGCTCCATCCAACTCAGATGCCAGTGCAATTTCTCTCTTTGCAGAAGAAAAATAAACAAAACTCGAATACTTATCTTTCCTCCAAAGTGTTCAGCCTTTCTTATGTTGTCTGATTGTGTAGTTAGTTTACCTATATGATTAGTGTGCGTTCTTCTTACTGGAAAGATTGATATAATCTACCTTCACTAAGAATGCACATGTAACGCGCATCTGTAATGATTTACTCAATGTTTACAAAATTTACTCAACTCAATAGTCAATGTTTTGACTATTCACTGATAACCTGACAAAAAAAACGGATATTCTTACGATCTCAGCCAGACTTCTGCAGCAGTTGACTATAGCTATTGCTTTTCTACAACTCAATTAAACATCAATGGAATGTACACACTATCCTCAAAGCCAGGTTTGGATCAGACACAGGCATTTCAAACTTAGCAGTAAAAGGTAGTAAAACATGGAAATGTTATACTATTGCACAGATTTCAGATCAGGTTTCTCTCTCTCCCTCCGTCTCCCGTGTCTCTCAAAGTACGGCAGAGAATGACAGAGAGAGAATGTGAGGGAGAGAGAGAGAACGAGAAGAAATATAAACACAAACGAGTGAGAGAGCGGAGGAAAACGAGAGTGGAACAGAGAGCCTGAGAGCGAGAGCGAGCGAGAGACCTCTATTTATGCTTCACCGGGCCGGCTGCAAGTACAGTTCACATTTTACACAATGTCTGGAGGCCCTCAAGATCAGTAAATCAGCCAAGCTGTCACTACTTCTACTACCACAACCTTTACCAGAACAACAATAGCAGCACATCTTTGAGTCACACGTGTAACACTTGAAGCACACAACCAATCAAATACACAAATTAATATCCGCACTCTCAAAGGATCAAAACCACGAGTTCACCCAAAACACTAGATCAAGTTGAGCTGCTCAAAACCACTGGAGCCCCCTTTTAAACCAAATTAAGCAAGGAAAAGGTCAGGAGGACTACCAAACCCAATCAAATAACACTGGACTTGGTCACACAAGTGAAACTAAAGTGGGCCACGTCCTCGCAGGCAGGGAGCGGGTCGGGGAGGCTAATACACATCTGGAACGGTTCCAAGTCAAACGCACACCAACCGTGGGTAGCGTCATATTGGTGTTTCTCTTGGAGCCATTAGGGAGGGGAAGGCGGTGACGCTGGTAAATTAGATCGTGCACCACAGAGGACTCTTCTTTATGCCGAGAGGAGCCTCCATTATCCTCGACAAAAATACAACAGTCAGAAACAACCATTGGAATGACAGTTGTGGGGAAAGAAAACCAAACTCAAGGCCTCGGCCCCCGGGCATGCGCCGCGGCCACGCTCGACAGGCAAGGCTTCCATTCTGGCTCCTGCGCCCTATTAGGGCGCGGGAGGAAGTGAGCGTAAACTCCATCTCCTATGTGCCTTCGGTGGCCAATTGTGACGCAGAGGACCGAGAGAAAGAGACAATTTATATGTATATAAGAGAGGGGGGAAAGAGAGAGTGGGAGAGAAAGAGAAAGAGAGAAAAGAGTGACCCGAGGAGATTGTGTTTTCCCTCTACTCGGTGAACAGACAGGCCCATGCACTACAACTCCCATCAGCCACCGGGAGAGCTACGGGCAAGGGAGGGAGGACACTTACACCGGGTTGGACCGCCGGCCGCGGTTGCCCTTCTTGCCGATGACGGGGGTGCCGAAGTGCTCCGGGTTGGTGAGCGGTAGCCGGTCCAGCGTCTGCAGTGGAGACAGACGGTAGCGGAAGACTGTTGGCGTTCGCAGGAGACCAAATTGAAACAAATACGAGGGGGAACAACACGATACATTGTACGATCGGGTAATTAAGAAGTGTGCACTGCTGGACGTTATCAGGGCGGATGCCTTAACCCGTCCTGACGTTGATTGCTTTTTGTAGCAGCTTTGTTGCCGTGCAACCGCGACAGTCTCCATTGGCTGTTCATTTGTATTGCCCTCCTAGCCATTCTAGCAGAAGGAACTCTGGGGTTTGGAGGGAGTTTATCCCTGCCTGTCTAAAGGGCTGAGGGTGAGAATGTGTGTTGTCCAAACTCATCTTGACATAAGCTGCGGAAGCACCAGGAGATTGTAATTGCGATAAATGGTACTAAACTGAACTATATTGTCCTGACTTACCTATTAAAACAGTTACATTTGACAAGATTACACCAATATCTGAACTGTCACTTGATTGCCTTTAAAATCATGTGCAGTTTAACCACCCAAGCGGCAATATGGGACCCTTCCTTTACAGTCTTTTAATCTAAACAGTGGTTTCAAGTGACAAAAGCGTGCACAATTGTGACTGTGGGACTGCTGAGAAGAGAAAAATACAAATAAGGATAATTCCTTTTTTTTTGTTCTTTTTTTGGGAAGTTGCACGTGTGGATGTGTGTAGGATGAAGACATGAGCAGGACTTGCCTCGCTCTCTGCAAAGTGGCGCGCTCCTTTCAGGCACAGAGAGGACCGCCGCAGGGTCTTCTCGTCACCATCGTCAAACACTGCAGAGATGAGGGAGAGGAATCGTAAGCTGCGCTGCCGTTGGTAGGCCAGGAGTCCGTGCAAACACACACAGGCACACCACGCACACAAACACGCCAACACTGACTACATGGCCACACTTATTCTTCCTTCTTGAAAACGGGCCGTTCTGTAACACAGACTTCTGGTTTCACGAGGAGACAGACGATAACACATTTTTGGCAGCTTCCCCCCCAGACTGTGGCAGATCCTGCACAACAGCATGTGACCTTAGAGCTTCGTAAGCACTTCAAGGACGCCTCCTGCCCCTCCAAAAAAAAAAAGAACTACGGAAAGTAAGGGTGGAAAAAAGCTTGGGAGTAAACTAACCAGGTAAGCATTTTAGCCATATGCCAAAAATACAATCACCTTACAAAGGTGAGCAGTGGTTAAGGACTGTGTGTGTGTGTGTGTGTGTGTGTGTGTGTGTGTGTGTGTGTGTGTGTGTGTGTGTGTGTGTGTGTGTGTGTGTGTGTGTGTGTGTGTGTGTGTGTGTGTGTGTGTGTGTGTGTGTGTGTGTGTGTGTGTGTGTGTGTGTGTGTGTGTGTGTGTGTGTGTGTGTGTGAGCCAGACAGACATTGGACTCACCAACAGTGTATATACTGGCATCGGTCAGCTTATTGATGGTAGCCTCTTGGTAGACCCCCTCCTGATTCTTCACTTCTACAACGGCCCCCACCTGGAGGAACAGCATAGGACCACAGTTGTGCGGTGTAGTTCACCGTCATAACTAGCGATGGGCTGGCTCTGAATGCTACTGCATTGGGTTCGCAAAATAACTATTAAGAAGGGTAATTAAAAACACTGGTGACTGGCAAGCTGCAGAAACGTCATTCACGGAGTAGAATCAGGGCAGAAAGGTTTTATTTGACAAATTGCTCAATAAGCCCTCAATATAACCTTACTTGTGAAATAGATTGGTCAAAATACAAGCAATTTTCTATGTGTTCACACATCCAGCAGATGCTGTAAAGGCAATCCATTTTTTATACACTCCTACTCCCACTCAAATGCCATTTTAGATTGTTGTTTTGTTTACAGGAATACATACATTCTTTGAAAGATAAAAATATATATACGATCGACTAGGCTTACCTTCAGAGGTCCTTTGATGTGTTCATCGTGCACCTCGGCGGTCGACAGATCGGGCTTAAAGGTCACCTAGGGGGGAGAGAGGAGAGGGGGGGCCGTGAGCAACAGGAGTAAATAAAGGAGAGACCCCACATGAGAAGGCCTCTGGGGCTGTGTAGGTTAAACCCCTCAGCCTGGAGAGCATGTGGTCCCTGCCTCCGCCACCCCTCTACTGGCTGGATTTATGACTGGGGGTGTCCACAATGGACTGCTGAAGACACTCTGCCACTCCCTCTCCCCCTCTCTCTCTCCCCCTCTCCCTCTCCCCCTCTCTCTCTCCCCCGATGACCAACAGAAGTTGAGAAATAGAGATGGTTGTGGGAGGTAGTAAAAACTAAACAAAAAAACAACATGAAAAATAGCCTGCATAACTGCAACGGGAGAATGTTTATGGTGTGTTGTGAATGTTAAAAGGGCTAGGCTAGTGTGTGACTCTCCCTCCATCCATCCCGATAGTTCACCCACCCCACCCGGCTCTCGGAAGCCCAGTAGATCATAATCTCATCACGCTGGGGGTAATCTGGCATCCACACCACAACATGATAAACTACACCACCACAGAAGAGGAGTCGGAAGTTCGTCCCACGTGGAAAAAAAGGCAAGAGCGGTGGAACGCAGGCATAGACACGCACCTAAAGTGTGTGTCTAGGTTTGTGTTTGGCTTATGCATAAGCCAAACACAAGCCTAGAGCAAACATTGGTTTTACCGACTCTTCAATTCTCTTCCCCCACCTTTCAAATAGAAAATGCCCATTCTGTGGTTTGTTCTTTTAAAAAAAAGACATTAATTCTGTTTAGGAGCTTGCACTACAAACAATAATGCACAGGCAACGTAGGTGAGACTCTAAATACTTTACTGCAGGTGTAATTGCAGTGCACTGGCAATTGAGTGAGGAACACTGTCTTAGTAAGTGTGCCCGTTCGGATGTTAACATATTAGTAGGGCTGAGCCCGAATATTTGAATATTCGTTCGTTAGGTAGGTATTCGAATGTTAATTCAGTATTCTGATATTCGTAAAAACAAATAAATGTTTTTTTAATGTCCATGCATATTTGCGGACTGCGGGTAGAAGGCTAGGTTACATTTAGCCAGAATATCTCAGTGATAAAATATATATGTAAGGGCGCTAGACGCCACAGAATATTCAGATATTCATTTGGAAGCCTAACAAATAGCCGAAGCTATGTAGGCCAGCCCTACCTATTAGTCCATATAGGTAAAGCATGGAAATGTGGTTGTTTTAACATGACGGCTGTTCGGTATAAATCAGGCTGGTTGAGAGAGGAGGAGGACCGAGGCTTTTAAAGGGAAACCTTCAAGATAAGACCAAGTCAGATTAAGATACAACGCAAACCCCGGCCTTCTCTATTGGGGGAAGTGTGGTAAACAAGGTGTAGCTGGCCAAAGCCCCATGCCATATTACAGTCCCCTGGTTGTGGCAGTAGCCGATTAGCAGTAGAGGAGCCTGAATCCACGAAACGTGTTTAAGGATGTTGCAGAAGATTGCTACGCCTCCCTGCAAAGTGCGCGGGCCTAATTCCAACGATCGTATAAATAAACCGATTTATGAAAGCATTGGGATTCTTTGCTTCCGCAATACTTGTATAGTCCGGTTGATTCAAAAATGGAAAGTGCGTCAGAAATGTCAATTCAATCTTAATGGAAACATTAACGGTTCCGTCCTACAGAGCGTGCTGTAGTGAATACGCCCTCAACTACTGGGTTCTGTTCTTTTCAGCCACTTTCGTTTAAACAACAGTGGAGGACAGACGGGCCTGTAGAACCCAAACTCAAACGGTATGCCCATTAAACGACACAAAATATCAAATCGCAATAACATATAGCCATTTTTACAGAATCCTAATACATATCATGTCGGCATTCTATAATCGTTGTAATGTCGTATCGTGACGTCCCTTCCAAATCCTGTCCCTACCAATGACCTCCCCGTACTGATCAACTCAACCCGTAAAACTAAAGTACGAGTGCGTTTTTGCTGAGTTAGTATCAACCATGTGTGGTATGACACTGGGAATGGCAGCATTTCCTCCTGGGTGCTGGTGGGTAAATGAAAGCACAAACTGCAAACCGTGTATCCCTTTCACGTCCCACGCTCTCACTCAGAATCATTTCCAGCAGAACAGCGCAGAGGAGCCGAGCTAAGTAAAGCTTGTGTGTCTCTTTTCTTGTCTGTAAAGAAAAACAAGCCCGCTGGCATCAACAACCAGACAGCGCTCCATCTCCCTCTCATCCTCCTCCTCCCAACTCCTCTTTCTAAATCTTGCAACACCAGAAGCAGCACTGGCTAAGGTCTCACTGTACTAGAACAGGTGGGAAGGAGGGGGGGGTAAAAAGAGGAATACAACTGGCGCTCAGGAGGGTAATAACAAAACACGTCTGCAAAGATAAGGAGACGCCTCAGCTTTCAGGTCATAAAAGACAAAGCAGGAAGGAAAAGGTTATATAAAAAACTGGCCCTCTCTACGGCTTCTGAGATAATTGCATTCTCGCGCCACAGAGGAGAGGAATTCCCCATCTCGCTTAGGGACCGGCAAAGAGCCTCTCCTCTCCAAGACAAAAGGGAGGAGGGCGGAAGACAGAGAGAGAGCAGTCTGGTGTTGCTCACCAAAAGCACCGGCTGAAGACGTGTCAATAACACCCGACTATTGTTAAGCCACCGGCTCGGGAGCTCAACTGCGTGTGGACAAATTAAAAGTAGGCTTTCTTCAACCTATACAACTGCATGTCAACTTAGATGGTTGAAATGTTCAGAAATGGCGCAAATGCACATTTACAAACCTGACCATAGCGTAGCTAAACTTCCACGCACTCCCCGAGGATAATCTTTGGAGGCCAAAGATTTCCTATGCAAACATTCTGGAGGTAATACCAGTGTAAGCCATGGTTTTGTCAGTGAGGCAAATGTTTTGGGCGGGTATTTCAACCGCTCATTAGGCGTAATGCCACGATTGAAACCCTAACTCTAGACCAACTCCGGCGTCACCAGATTAATGAACCAAAGTGCTTGAGAGAGCGCGAGAGCCTCTCGGTATAGTGGAATATCCTGAATCACAACAACCCTAATTGCCATGATTCAATGATTGTGTAACACAGTGTGGGATTAGAGTGTGTTTACTCAATACATAACACCCCCCCCCCTCCCCCACTGTCTTTTTCCATAACCTATTAGTGAACATCCCAGTGAATGTGCCATTAGGCTAATTTCAACACAGACTAGCAGACCTGTGATCTTTATGGACATGTGTTCAGGAAACCGTTTGTCTCTGGATAATATGACAACAACAAAACAACAAGCAAAGCTCCAGCTGCTTTGCCGGTACCACAAACATCTCATGCTTTTGTGTGTAGAAGGAATCACAAGACAGCCGGTAAGCAAAACATTGTTCCTCCCACATGAAGCCAAGAGATCAGTCTATCTGATCGCCCAGGTCCGTAGGGAAGGGAGGGAGAGAGGGGGAGAGGGAGAGAGGGAGAGAGGGAGAGAGGGAGAGGGAGAGAAATCACCAGCTGAAGCAGCTGGTGGCTGCGGATGAGATAATAGGCGGCCAGGAGACCAGGAAAGACTTCAAACATGTCTAAACGGTAGCTTGAACATGCTTGAAGAATATCTGAATACTATGTCTCCAATTCAAAATATAATGACGAAATCAAAAGTGTCAAAAAACGAAGCTGTTTTTTATATTGGGACAGCCCCCGCAGAAAGAGATTAAACTCAGCTCTGGCGGCCGCTTTCTGATATATAAAGATGAGGAGCCTCATGGTGCTATGTCCCAAGGCAGTCACTTTGATTTGGAGCAGAGATGATGAGACCCACCTTAGCCTTGACCAGCCTCTTGGCTGTCTTGATCTTGGCCTCGCAGAACGCCCCTCGGTACTTGGCGCTCACGTCCGTCCCTACCGTCAGGTAGGGGGGCTCATCCAGGGTCTGAAGGGAAGAAGACGCAAGGGAGTCAACTCATGCAATGCAAAACAATGAAACCAAATAGCAAACATTCAGGAGTGGACTTTATGAGTAGGCCGTGGTCTAATAGTAGGGGTGGCAATATTCTTGCTGGCTGGGGCAGCACCAGGTGGGTGACGCCCACCTGGTTCATGAGTCATCCGGGGGCAACACATGTACATAGTGGCACTCTCTGCAGCACACGTTGTTGTTGTTTTTTTTGGGGGAGGGGGGGGGGGGGGACGGACGAAAAGAACTCAGCGGAGAAAAGGGACAACTGGTAGGATAGCTTTAGGGAGCAGCAGCTTCCCGAGACAGATAGCAACATCTCTTACGTCATCGTCGGGTATTTACGAGGTGACTCAGGAACAGTAGGACTGAACACACAGTAAACCGACAAGACTTCAGCGGAGGGGCGTCCTGCTACTCAAAATGTGCAGTGTCGAGTTAAGCTCCATGCATAAGGACAATTGGTCTGAATTCCCGAGGAACTTTGTTTAAAAAATGTGTAACTTTGTACACGGTGTATAAAAAATATTTCGTCGTCATTTTAAAATATGTATCTTAAAAATTTGATCTGCAGTTTTTCGGTGCCCTTAATTCCATTCCAGTGAGCCTCCTATGCAAACTACAAGGGGGAAGGCTCAATATAAAGGGTTCTCTCAAAATTGGGCGCTTTGAAGATAGAGAAGGGGGATCATGATTCATTACAATGTGTGGCCATCACGGCTGTCAGAAGCGCTGGGTCAGACGTGACTAGAGCACAGCAGGTGAGGTCAGAGGCTCCTCGACCCTCCGCACGCCTTCACACCAGCGGTGTGATGATCGCTTCTTGAGATGACTGCAAGTGGCTGTTTATGCGATTATTCAATACGCATGGGCTCTCTGCTGCACGCCGTTTTCCAAATAAAATGAATCAGAATACCTACGTCATTGTAGGTCGACACATTCGTACAGCGCATTCCAGCTTTTCTCACAGAAAGCGCAACAACTAAAATAAACGGTGCATGCAATGCATTGAGTTCTTTAACTTATTTTAAGGGGCAACCTTGTTATTTCCACATTAGTCTTCTGCTCCTAAGGCCATTGCCATTGCCTATTTATTGCCTGCAAGCTTACGCACGGTTGTTCAACAGATTCATGACCACGTTAATGGCCTAAAAGAGAGCCATATACTTTGCATATTTGCCAAACAACCTGCTCCCAAGCTAAATAGGTTTGAAAATATAAACGACTAGGCAGTATCATTCAAAGATGAATTCTCCCCAAGGAGAAATACTGCATGGATGTTGTGACTTAAAAACACTCAACGCTCAACACAAAATATACATATGCTGAGAAGCTGCTATGGCTGCCAGCCAGGTGCCGTGGAAAAACGACGGGGGAAGTTCTCTTCAACAGTGACCGTGTGCGATCAACAGATGGCCTGATGCATATTTATGAGTGTTGGCAGGTATCTATAGGCATTAAACCATAGATCAGCATTTAGCCAGCTTTGATAGCTTTAACATGTGTTTCGCAAGCTTAAACAAAGTGTTTTCATCAAGACTATGATCATTATTCAGCTTTCTTAAGCCATATGGTTTTCTCACCGAATGCGTCTGGCGTGAAGTGTTAGCTGCATGAAGCTAGCATGCATGACACAACAGTAGTCCACGCTGGTTGGCAAATCACAATGAGTGCATTGAGAAGAACATCATATTCCTAATGACAATGACAGAAAAACCCTAAAGAACACCGCCAACTTTCTGAATTACAGACTTGTATGAGCACAAATACAGCTCCTCGCCGAGAGCCTATCTTCGCCAAACCATGCTGCTTTCATAGCCACATATCCAGATTGTATTTACACCGACCGTGTGCAGTGCTGCTCTACTCGAACCATCACTAAACTTGACAGAGACCAAGCCAAGAACCTACTGACTGAACAAGGAACTTCATTGTGCAGACTTTCAGGTGGGGCAAAGTTGCTTATTAAATCAACATCATGGCCTCTTTAACATGGTTCCTTCCAGTGTTGAAGTGTCAATTTGTCAGTTCAATCAGTTCAACAAAATTTCATTCCACTGTTATTCTACCAATATAGCCATTTCTTGGTGTGGGTAGTGATGGATAGCTATAAAAGATTATAATATGTAATTGCTGATCATTGGCTGTAAACTATAGCGTTAACGACTTGTGATCATTAAGGATGTGATTAGAGAGGCTTGGAGGTAGAGCACATAATTAACAATGTTTGGTTATACCCCCATTAAAAAACAAAGAAGGGTTTCCAATTGTGTAGTGATACGCTTCTAAAGTGAAGCCAGAGAGGAATTATAAATACTAGTAAATTGCTACATTTAATTAAATAAACGCTGTGCGGTGCACCAGCAAGTAATAAATAAACACCAAATTGAAGTTGATTATAGTGTATTAACATAATTTGGTCTTTTTCTAGAATGGGCGATAAAAGTCAATTTGTAAGGACAGATAAGGCTGGTTCCACTCCCACTTAACACAACGCATCGCTTCAGATCCAACACATTGCATGGAAGGACAACAAGCTGAAGGACTAGTGGGCCGGTTTCATGCCGTAAAAAGGCTACCGTCTCACTAATAAACAGGGCTGAGTTAACACACGGGATGCAAAGCAATATATTTGTAGAGGCAGTAAAGAGGTTCTCTACACGAGATGGCTAAAAAAGCGAGAGGAAAGCTAGAGGAACTACCGACCCTGGATGTGTTCAGCAAGCTATTAAAAACAAGCTGACGGGAAGCCTGGGACATTTTGGAGAGACGGCAAAACAAAACATAGATTCACCACTTTCTCTTTAAACCAGCCGAACGGCATGACAAGCAAAAATGCAGATACTATATCATACGCTGAAGAACAATAAATCCCTTTTGACCGTATGTTTCCTTGTTTTTGTCTTCATACTGAATAGCATGTTTTCATTTCAACCATAACACAGCCCTGATTAAAACAAGTTCATCAAACGTAACTCTTTTTAAGGTTCCATATGGAACAGATTCAAGGCTAGCATTTTAAGAAACATACTTGTTGTCTTTTTTCTTTTTTTTTGCCCACGGACAAATTGCTTTTCCTGTGTCCACCTGGACAAGACAAGCCCCAGTCAAGTCAGGGCAATGTCCTGCTGTTCTGAGGCTGCTGGGGTTCTGGCAGATGGGATTCAGAGGCAGGGTCCAGTGCACTCCAGTGTGCGCAGCCCCTCCGGATAAACACCTCATTAGAATTAAGTGCAGCCTGGCCCCGATACCTGTTGGTCCAGCCAACATGACACAGCCCCCCCCCCCCCCACACACACACACACACACACACACACACACACCCACACCCACACCCACACCCACACCCACACCCACACCCACACACACACACACACACACACCCCCAGTGTCACAAGGCTACAGCGTTTTCAGAATAAACGCCCACACTCAGCGTTCACTTTCCCTTAACAAAGACCGCTCTTTGCATCCTCAAAAAGGACACATCTAAAATAGGAATGGTTGAATGGTCCAGAGTGGGTGGGGGCAATGGGGTTATCTAGACAGCTGTGGCTGCCAGACCTCCCCAACTCAACAAGGGAGGGCTGATAACCAACTATTGGCCAGATTTGCATTGGTCATGCTCAAATGCCAACACAAATAGAGGGGTGTTTGTTATTTCCATTGATAACAACACAGCCACAGCCACAGCACAAACCACCACACACACAACTGTGTGTGTGCAACTATAAAAAGGGAATTTCATTGAGCTTACTGACAATTTTGCCTATCTGTACCAAATTTTCTAGTCAGAAGTCATTCACACACACACACACACACACACACACACACACACACCTAATCAAGTGAACTAATTTCAAAGAGGCATTATTCCTAGACATCCTGTGAAGGTGGGGGGGGGGGGGGGGGGGGGGGGGGGGGGGGAGGGGGTGATACTGGACAATATACACTCACCCACTGAGAAGCACCATAATACGAAATTCCGAAACCCAGCCAGGGCAGCACAGAGTCAGCTTTGGCCTGTAGGACATCTATGTTTTAGGGTGGTGAGGTTAACTTGAGACACCGGCCCTTTTACAATTCGGCTCACACCACCCAAGTGGAAAAATACTCTTTGGGAACTCACGGTTGATTAGACCTACATAACTGTGTGGCAGACGGGGGTGACCAAACGCAGCTGGGGCAGGCGTGGAAATATTACACTGCATAGTATCGTTCAACGCTGAAAGGACTGTGGTGAGACATGCAGCATGCCATGGTCAAAGCGAAAGCAAAGCAGGCAGGCTAGGTTCCTTGCACTGGGTTAAAACAACGATCGGTTAACCAGTTCTCTGGAATTGCCTGTGGCCTGACCCTGAATAAGGGTTTGTCCACAGCCATTCTGTTACTGGGGAGGCATGAGGATGTATGTGATCTGTATGATGGTCATGGTACAACACAAATATACACGATACATAAAACACACTTACACAAGACTTTCAGCTGTCAGCGGGGGCTTACAGATCTCATGGACTTAAGTGCTAGTAGGTTATTTTTTGATCACTGCTGATATGAATCCCTTGCTGTAGTCAGGAGGATCTTATGCACAATATGCTCAATCTGCTGACAAAGCAGAAGCAGTTCTTTCAGGGGGAAAACCAAAGCGAGCGAGAGTGAGGAGTCAAGACAAGGCCTTCGAAAACACTCCAGCTATGCCGGGGGAAGGAACGCAGGGGAGGAGACGAGAGCAGAACTTAATTGGCTCGGCTGAATGCAGACTCTCTGGGTCATTTTGAACAGGTGTCTCTTCACAGCATGAGTATGAGACCATTCCCTGGTGGTCTCAGCGGCATACAGATGTCTTCGAGAGAAAGTATGTTATTAGAAATCTGCCATCCTTTTTTTAAAGGGACAATCACATTGA
This sequence comes from Lota lota, assembly GCA_026745465.1. Classification (NCBI taxonomy): domain Eukaryota; kingdom Metazoa; phylum Chordata; class Actinopteri; order Gadiformes; family Lotidae; genus Lota; species Lota lota. The sequence continues at coordinate 854,182 of JACYXH010000383.1, read as the reverse complement.
TACATACCATGATATCATACTATTCAGGTCCAGGATGTGTATAGTGTTTCCCGGTAATGATATCTAGCCTTGCTCTCAGGGTCAATGCGTGACACAAGCAGCCCTCCATTAGTGTGAGGCATGGCTGACAGATATGCTATTGGCTACAGTAAAGCTACAAGGGAGGAACCATACCCAGAAAAGAAAACCATGTTCGTAATGCGATGAACCGACTGCAGGCATACCATTACAAGTGACCATTGCATTTGCTGCACTGCAACTGAGGGAGTATTCTTTAAAAGGGGTGAACTATAATTTGAATGTGCATTAGTATCAGCCCACAAAAGCCATCCCGCCAAAAGCACAAAGGGATACTCCGCAAAGTTAATGAAAGAATTGTTTGTGACATGCCAAATGCTCCGTTAGACGACAGTCTTGTTTGCTGAACTAAAGGAAAATGTAATAGCCATGAAGGGAAGAACTAAGCCTGCACTCTTACCAGACTAGCTCACACGTACAATAATCCTGTTGTGAATCACCCCTTTGTCCGAGCCACCTCAATAACAGTGACGAGAGCTTTGGCAGGGGTTGCCTTGGCAATGCCGTAGTTGGATTTAAGGAACTAGTTGGAGTAAGAAACTAGTCTCAGTTCATTTTATCTGAACATGAAATCCCTCAAAAGACCAGTCGACCACGTTAAGTTGAAGAGAAGTATGGGCCATGACCTAAAATAACTGTGTGCCAATATTGTGATTATAAAAAGCACAAACGCTTTTGGATTACGCACAGACAGTTGCAATGTAATAACTGGTGCTTGTGGTCTTGGAACAGATGCTACACACTGGTGTGTTATGGTACAACAGGTATAGTATAATGCAATAATCATTTTAATGTCCAAGATAACCACAGGGCTATAACTAACATTAAGGACTAAGTTCACAGTAGGATCATTGATCTTCGACGATTCAAATATTCGATAGGAGACATGGAGTCCCTTAGTCTTTAATGGTCTGATCGCCGTGCTGGGAAAACTGTGAGTGTGTAAAAGCGGGACAATCCATTGGGAGGATGGGGGTGCTACATGAATGATACCAATCGCTTGGCATCTAGATGGAAGAGCCTATAAGTTATACAATGTTATTTTTGTGGAGGTGGTGGTTTGACTCAGTCTTTTGTGTGCAATTTGTTATGTTTTGCTTTCAATAAATGTCCTTATTGTTTATTCGATAATGACTTGTGTAATGGCAGTGGCACTATCCAATCATTTTATTTTCTAAGTAGAGCACATTCTAGACAGTTAGTCTAGAAGGATACACAGTATCAGAAAAATAAAATAAACCTAAACAGTTTGGGAGGATTCAAAACTATTAGGGAAGATCCAAAAAGGTTCAATTCAAACTGTCATATCATACGACTAGCGCATGTGAAAATTATTATCTTGGTACTGAAGTGCATTTTCGCTGTTCTGCTAAATTGACTGGTTCTGCATTTGTTCTATACACTGAAACGGCTCATTTACGTTGGTTTAAACAATTTGGCCTCATCGAGACGCATATAAAAATATAAATATCGTATATCATTTGACGATCAGTCGACGATGACTCTGGCCTGATTAGACTACGCTAAAACTTAGTTGAGGACAGCCCTAGTTCACAGTTACTGTCAATTTCCTATGATGAATATGCATATTAAAGAAAAACATTTAATCTGAATTATGTTTGGCTTGTTGGCTCATTAATCAAAAGTTATTGACACAGACTGTGTGGGCATGCATAACATAGCAACCACAAATAATATTGCACCATTGAGGCCTCCTCCAAGTGCTGCCATTACTAAGCCTGAGAAATTGATGTACTTCCCCCTAACTTAGCACAGCCATAAAAGGAAAGGTAGGCAATTCCTTTCAGAAGCAGTTTGTCATATTTGTTGAAATTCTCTTTACATCCCAACAGCAATCAATAAATCAAATGCTCTGACAATATGTTTTATCGGTAGCTGTCGCAGGCCTGTGATAAGCCCATCCAATAATTTCACTCGGCCTGAATGAAATGATTGGATGGCTTACCTGTCTGTCTACCTACCCGGCTACCTGTGCGTACTTTGCCCGTGCACTCATTGCGCATCACTGGAGTCTTCCACAAGGTTAGGCAGACCTATTATTTGCTGGCTAAAGCTAGCCAGCAAATCACATGTTTTGTGGGAGTGGCTTTGAAAGGGAGGCTTGAAGGGAGGGGTGGAGTTTTTTTTTCAGTTGGATGCTTTCAAAATCTAGCTTACTCTGGCTGGTGTCTCCAAGTGCCTACCCTACTGTTGAAATACAATTTTACTTGGAAATGCCTCCTGTCACACAAGCAAGAATGTTTTATAACTCTTTACACTCTATGATCAAATGAAGATAAAGTAGCATACCCCGACTTAACACCCAGGTCCAAGGTCTGTTGACCTTTGTATTTTTAGCAGTGTAAACCCCTAGTCAAACAAAACAAGCTATGCAGAGCAGTGCTACAATTCTGTGGTTTTATAACATAATGCACACCAGCATGTATTTGATCCTTGGCTTGTCTTTTGAGTACACTGTGCGTCAGGGGCGGCCCCTGCAGTATTTGACATGAGTAGTTTGAAAATCAAACAATGATATGGAGACAACACTGTGTGCACTACCCATTATTTTAAACATTTTCACAACAACGATGGACCAATACAACCGCACAACCGAGAAGTATTATCTAAATCTTACAAAGTGGTGGCAATGGGTTTCCATTTGGTCTCATCTGTGCCTCAAATTAGATGGGAATGTAAAATGTAAGAGAACCACCCAGTGACCTGACTCCTAGCTTTATAACACCACTCAATAAGCTCTACCTAACTATTGTGAATTGTTCATTATGCCTTGGCCATTCATTAATTTATTATAATTATTTATAATCAATAAATAAATGTATTTGTAATGAAAAATAACAATTGTGTTATCATAAAATGGCATGTGTTGTTTATATTAATGATGATTGAAAAATGATTACACAATGCTTTGCTAACCACCATCACACACAACTTGCAATATATCCTTATATAAACGCTGGAATCACTTCTAAAAAGGAGATTTTACTAAGGGCTAGCTTAATGCAAAGCAAAACGATAGCATGCTTGCAAGGTGACACGCTTCTGTCACCTTGTTCTTGGACAGAATAAGTGGTAGCAACAACATAAAAAAGGCAAACCTATTGCTTCACAGGGGAATAGCGAACACGCATAGTAGCCTAAGCAAAATGAAGACACACTGCAATAGAGGACACACCCGCAAACATTATTTTTGGCCCACTTGCATCAAAGGGGCAATGACAACAATCAAACAATGAAGAGCAAAGGGCCAGACTTAAACTCAAACAACTCTAAATCCAGACAACTTTCTCTTAACTCAGTTAGTCATTTCTCCCCACGAACAGGCATTTGGAAATGTAATAAATGCTACCATCCCTGTTGGGTCCAATCAATAAAGGCTAAATAGTTCAGCACTGTCTCTCACCAGCGCTCACACTGCACCGTGCAACAGATGTTGAGATAAAAACACAACAGGCTTTGGTTTGACTAGATTTTTCTAATGGGATTTACTGTAACCAACACAATTTGGTTACTGCTCAACTGCTTATATCCTGGTATTCCTTAGGTAAGACATGCAGCCAACAATTCCTGTGCCATGGTGAACATCAGCTAAAGGTTGAGTCTTGAGTCATAAACTTGTGTCTCACATTCAGTGAGGAATGTTATAAAATAATTACTAAATTGCTTCCAGTGTGCTGTACAACAGGTGTGTATAATTACAATTAAAATATGGATTTTCTGGAGGAAAGAAAACAATGCACTTTGAAAACCAGTGGTTATTATGCAAACAAGACATGTTAAGACGTTTCAGGAAGTATATAAAAAGGTGCATACCTTCATCTCTCAACGAGTCCTCCTGGTGACCACTGCAACAAATCTGTGGATTAAAAGTTAGGATAGACTGTTAAGTATAGAGAAAGTGTAGACTATCCTGTAAGCCTAAACTACAGGGTCGATATGAGCATGCCAATCTTGAGTCGTCTTTGATATTTTCGACAATCGGGGCAAAGTTCTGTGTATTGTAAAATTATATATATATATATATATATATATATATATATATATAATATATATATATATATAATATATATATATATATATATATATATATATATATATATATATATATATATATATATATATATATATATTGACCCGAGTTTAGTCTTCAGACAAGGTGATCATTCACGACACATTGCCACACCATTGCACAATGAAAACACACCCAAGTGATTCGTTTAGACTTTAAAGTCGTTCACGTAACCCCCCGTGTCAAGAGTCCAGGCGTGAAGTTACGAAGCAAGCAAAAGGTAAAATGTATTATTTACTAGCTTTCATTTCTTATTTGGTCTACACAAAAGCACCGAGTATCAGACGATACTACACTGTCGGGGAATAATTAACGTTAGTCACGTCGGCAGATAACTAGTTGGGTGCTTCATTCTTAAGAGAGTAGCCTACGGTAGCGTAGTGCGTGTGCCTTACGTCTGCACTGCACATACTATGCACTGCACAGACTGGGGATGACGCCATTTCTGGAGCTGACAGCCGACTACGCGAAGAGCACTTTGGCAGACCGTAGAATGTACGGGGAAGCGCGTGCGTTGGTATTCGAACTGCACCTGCCAACGCCAGGACCATCTCTCTCTCTCTCTCGAAGACAAAAGTCTGCTTGCGGAGAAACACCGCTCGTCAGTGTGTTCATATTCCGTGAGTGGCTCTCTCTTGTCTCGGTGCGCGGCACTCTGCGGAGAGTACACTCGACCACAAAATAGAGCAATAACAATTGCTACGCCAGACAGCGACTACCCCCCCCCCCCCCCCCCCCTCACACACACACACACACATATACCACGAACGAAGTTTTTTTTTAAGTACTATGGTGCCTCCATTACAAGTCACTTTTCTTTACACCGGGATCCCTGTACCCATTGGTCAATAAATGTGCTGACCATTCATCGAGTAAGGTTGATTAGCGTTGCTTCTGACAAAGAAACTAATCCGCGAAACGGTACGCAACAAGGGCATGGTCAGGACCTGTGAGAACAGTTGCCAAATATCGAAACGTTCTTGTGTACGATTAGAACAAGTGTCTCACCCCGCATGTACGGATAACCATCAAAACAAACGATTGCAAAGGATACAATGTCACCCGCCCTTAACTATTTCAGAGACCAGCCTCCGAGTGACTAACCGACAGAAAGCCCTCGTCTAGAACGGTCGTTTTCCATGTCCTAAACGACATCCGTTTACTAATCCACTACGATAATAAAAAAAACTAATATAAAATCTAATATATATATATATATACACAAACCCATACACACTGACACTGATTAAAGTATACAGTGAATATACCATTGTCAATACGGTTGTTTGGTGGATCGTTCAGAATGAGTGACGAAAATATGCGAAATATTACGCTGATCTTTTTTTGTTGGATGGCAATAACACTAAAATATTAACGTTAACCATCGTCGAATACTGCTGGTCGGACCAGATCAATGACAAAATACAGCCAGTAGGTCTTGGACCAAACGGGACAAATACTGTGGCGCTACTGTGAACGGAACATTGCCATCGGCACAAAAGAACCCATTGCATGCGGATTGACTCGATCAAATGCACCCGTTGTAACCGGGGGGGTGGGGGGGGATCCGTCGGCTCCTGCAGCGGAGTCAAGTACACGACCCGTCGACGACGTTTATTTACAGGTTATTAAAAGACAACAGTGACAGCGCTCGACGACGGCTCTCCATGAATTCCTCCGCTCCATAACATCACACTCCAGTGGCTGTCCTAACAGACCCCGAACTATTCAATCCCCGGAGTATCCATGGCTAACCTTTTCACCACCAACACCACCACTGTGTTCCGAGCCAGCTCCGCTCGGTGGGTTAACGTTATACAACAAGTTTGTTCAACCTCGACTTTGTCCTGTTCTGCATTTTGACGTTGTTGTTTTTTTTCCTTCAATGCGTCTTAAGTCATTCATCCTTTCCGAAGGGTACTACATTTCCTCGAACAAAACACAGCCATAGTTAACGATAAGTTAGCTTACGCGAAAACAGTAGTGGTAGCAGCTAGCTAAATTGTCACAATAACGCTTGGCAGTGCAGGATAAAAAAACGACCTTACCTACGCAGCCAAGTTGAAAATGTCTCCTATGTTCCGATGAAAATGTATTAGTAATCCATAGAATCATTTATGTACGTAATCCGGGGGATTATACGTGTCGTCCGTTAGCCCTAGTTGATGTAGGATGCGGATAGGAAAAAGTGGTGGCAGAATGCTGGGTCTCTTGTCGACTAGCCGAGCAGTTCTTTCGCTGATCCTTCTCCCCGCCTCCCGAACATGACTGATGGATAAACAAGCCCCGCCTCCATCTCCAGCCTGGTTGCCTATTGGCTAACACGCCGTTGTGACCGCCTTCACTTCACAGCTATTGGTGGACCCAATAGAAAAACACATGCTGCTGCGCTCTAAACGGCAAGACGTCACATATTTCATTCGTATTGGCGTAGAAAAAAAACGACTACAACTACCATAGTTTTGTGTTTAATGCGTTAGTTCGAGATATATTAAAGAGTCACCCGGAACAGCAAATATATATATTAGCGTTGTGGCTGAAGGTTAACTACTTTGACGGGATACACCGTCTTGTAAAACAACGTTTATGACGCATCCTTGTTGAAGCGCCCACACTTTTCTGCGCATGCTCTGTTGAGATGCCCAGGTAGCCCGTCAACGTTAGCCACTGAACGGATGTACCGTACATACATATTAGTTACATCGCGTGTTGAACATTAGAGCTGTTTTGCTTTGCTTTCTACTGATATAAACGCGTGTATTTGTGACATAGCGTGGCCTGTTTATGAAAGTTGAATGGGAATTATTAGTTGCTCGAAGCAGTCCTGCCTCTATTTGTGTTGAAGCTAACTAGCGGATTGGCTAACACTTAAAGGGGAACCACCAGACGGAAGGGAAGCTGTCAAGTCTCTCTGAGGTGGGTGGAGCTGACTGAAATGTTGAGCTATAGACCGTTAACAATTATACATCTCTTGATCTACATGTACATTGTATCCCAATAGTTGTATAAAGCAAGTACTTTGTTAATGGTAACCTACATTCTATCTATTAATATCGTGGGAGATTGAGCTTGGATTCATCGTCAGTAAAGCCTCACTGTTTAAGTGTTATCCAAATAAGGCATTCGTCCTTAGATGGTGATATTAATGTTAACAAATATAGTTTGCTTTTCCTTAACCATTTCAATGTATAACACTGCTGATATTGATTTTATTTAAACTGTTTTAGTCATGCTGTTGATATTTGGTCAATAAATACACTATATTTAATCATTGTTAAATACTCATAGCTCATTAAATACTCATAGCTTATGATTAAAGGCAAATATAAAAACCTAGTTCTTTCCATGACATATTATCCGCCTTAACAGAAAATAACGTACAAATTGTATTGTCTGATTAAATACATTTTCTTTAATAATAATGGTGGGCATAAGTATTTTACATAGTTGTTTTCGGGGAAATGTAATAATCATAGTAACAACTTATAAAGCAACATGTGTAACTTGCCTGAATGTCAATTAAATTGCTATACAAACATATGTTAGAAATTGCTAACTATATATATATAACCTAATCTTCCAGTTTTCAAGTTACAGCTGTCATTAACATTATGGCTACTTTGGCTTTTCCGCCAATAGATTTGTTTACACATCAAGAAATGGATGGCAAAACCAAATCGTCTTCTGAAAGAATACTTCTGGAGCCATACAAATATTTGCTACAACTGCCAGGTATGTTCGTGGTGTGTTTCGTTTATTTGAATCCAGTAAAGACGTTCAGTCTTTCATAGTCGGTCAGCGCAGACAAGAATTAAGCGAACCGAACAAAATCGCCCTTGTTCATCATTTAATACTTTCACTCCCTTCGCAGGAAAACAGGTTCGGACAAAACTGTCCCAAGCCTTCAACCACTGGCTCAATGTTCCAGAGGACAAACTCCAGGTAATGCAGCAACTCTTTTCCTGACCACCCCACTATATGTTATTCTTGACAGGCCGAGGGAGGTTGAGAAGATGCTCTGGGGCTGTATAAATAACTTGAATCACTGAAAACAGGGCAGTAGTCTAGCAGTGTTCAGAGCCAAATCTGTAACCTTTTCTGTGGGCCAGCCAGCTAAATCTTAACAGTGACAACCATTGGGATCAACAACTGAGCTGGTTCTCGACTTGCTTGTACCCCTGTCTTTGCAGGAATGGGTTTGTGCATATGTGTTGTGTGGTCGCAGTGGCTAGATCAAAGCAGTATATATAAATATATTACATTTGCCATCGGCTCTTGCCAGAAATAGTCCCAAGTGACAAGGAACTCTTTATTTCTATGGTTAATATTTGTCTGATGATAAGGATGGGAGCAGTTTTGTTAAAAAAAAAACTGAAGATTTACTAAGACCTAATACAAACAACACGATTATTTTGCAACTGTAAAGGAGAGTAGCTGTATATGTTCTGTTTATACATGGCAGAACCTTTTTTTTCTGCTACATCACCCTCCCTATGCACCCATCTTCCGGGCTCTTGTCTTATGTCTCGTGTCCACATGCTGGTCATGTGACCGCTTAGGAAATTAGATACTGAGGGAGCTGTGTTAGCCTGCATCAGGCCAACGCCAAGGCCAGACAGAAAGCTCATTGCCATCCAGAATTATTGGCTTAAGCGTCACTCAAAACAGAGGCATCTCCAGTAGCTGCTCTCTGGTGGTTCCCTCTCAATAAATGAAGCCACATTGACTCAAATTAACCAATATTGTCCGGGTTCAACTTTTTTCTTTAGTTTTTCTTTTTTCTTCTGATTTCCACCTCCAGCCTTATCAGATTGTTGTCTGTCTCGCCCCTCCTCCCCTCTGATATTGCTTTCTGTCATCTAAAAGGGTAAAGGGATCAATTCTAATAGCTTTTGGCACTCAACCCATCACTGCCGTTTTTAGAATGCATTTCCAACAAATTGGGTTTTTGCCTAGAAGGATTGGTATAGTGTTACAGAAGAAACGACTCTCAGAGGCCAGATGGCCTCAAAATTACAAACATCAACCAAGTCCTTGTGTCTTGTGATGTGAAAATACAGGCTCTCTGAAACAACCTAAAATCAGTGGCACTTTTCTACATACAATTTAAGAAGCTAAACCTTTAAGCATTAGCAACATTTGGTGAAAGAAAGTGGTAAAACCAAACTTGTTTACTTTTTGATTTACTTTTTTTGCCAGCGCTGCTTGTTCAGTTCAGTAGACAAGGCTGAAGCACAGCCTAAAATGGTAGAATTGAACAGATCTGGCATTTTCTGCTGGTTCTCGTCCACATTTATCAGCACAATGAACATGTTGGGCTCATTGAGAAAGATGTAATTCCAAAGCGACCCTAGGATTCTGCTAACTACATGGCCTGTGTGTGATAATGGCGCTCTGGGCCTAATCTAGCTCTAAGTGAATTGTCTGGCTTTTCGAGTTTCACAATGCAGTAAGTGAATGTGACCCACTGTTGGATATCTTTAAAACATTTTTCTCTCAGAGAGTGAAGGTAAACCAATGGCTTGATTTACCGTCAGCAGTGTTCTACATTGGTGCATTAAATGATCATGACAATAAAACGGATTAGATGGTATATTAGAGGTCCCTCTGACCAGTGTCCACCGCATTATGAAACGTTACGATCAGGTCTTGTTTTGGGTTTTTGTCATTTAATTTCATCATTCCAATTTAAAGTGGACAGTACTGGCCCGTATGGGTAACAGTTTGTCATTCTAGATTTAGAAGAGGGGAACTGTGGATGTTTTCAGAGCTGTGTCCATTTGCTGTAGCGATGACTAACAGATTAAACATAATGAATAATGAGGTTTTTCTCTCAATCACGTTATATGTAGGATGATGGCATGGACATAGTGAGCTATGATGTAAGTCTATCCTTCTATAATGTACCTTTATTCTATAATACATGTGTGCCTTCAGGGAAAAGAGAAACAACACAGGCATCTTTGACAGAAATCCATGTTATGCATTTTGTCAGATATATGTTGTTCCAGACTGATTCTTCTGATTATTATGTGTTGTCATACAGCATTTGTACAAAGCACTAAATATAGCACTATAAGCTGCCAAATCATATATAGCTGTCTTACTAGATGACCCAATTCTCATTCTTTTAAATGACCGCTCCAGAAAAATGTGGAAGAAGGTCTTGCGTTACAAACTTCAACTTGCAGTAATGCAAGTTCTACACTATGCACTGTGTCCTGTTTGTTAACAGAGCTTTTGCTTGTGATGTCTTGTTCACTTTTTTCCAAGGCTGCATTTGCATGAGCCCTTTTGATATTCAACTGTGGGTAAAAAGAAAGGCCTTCGTGGTGGCAGTCACTTCCTGTCAGGCTGTTGAATGGACAATTGATTCTGCACTGCAGTCCAACAGCTTATTTTACTCCTCGCTACAGTGATGTAGTGGCAAGTGAATGTGCTTGTCCCTGAAAATAATTCCCCTCGTATCAAAGGGTTCGCTCCTGGCCTTGCCTCTGGTGTTCTCTCTCCTCTTTGTGTGTGTATGTGGCAGCGTCGTAGTAGTATTTTTGCTCGGTAAACTCTCGCTGAACTTGTCAGGCAGACTGAAGCCCTGCCCCCTGCTCATCATGAGCATGCTGTTGCCAGGAAGTTGCAGCTTTACAAGCTGCTATCCCCCCCCCCCCCCCCCCCCCCCCCCCCCCCCCCCCCCCCCCCGACAGGCAGAGGCAGTGTAAGGGCATTCATCCAGCTCTTCACTCTTTATCATGAACCTGTGCCCTCCCATCTCTCCACCCCTTCATTGGCTGGGACCTTCCCCAATGTGTCTTGTCCACTCAAACTCTCTCCGCTTTCATGAATCTTTCTACAACTACAACCACCACCACCACCACCACCACTACAACAGATGATGATGATGCAAATAAAAGTTAATTAGAAATGTACACTGTTGTGGACATCATGCAGAGCGTATCTGTAGCTTGTAGTGCGGACGGAGAGAACAGGGGGAATTCCACCTGGGCGTGTGCTCACAATTGTAGCCAATCACATTTTAGCAGCCGTTTCTTGTGTCATTGGACAATCCTGATAATAGGTTGTCCAGCACCGACTGCTCCCCTACCCATCGTTTTGTGTCCTTTCATAAAGCTTTCTTTGTTTGGGACGTGTTTTTCTCTTTAAGGTTCTGGGTACCCTCTAATTTCGTCTGAACATGAGCCAGTGAAGCTCTGGGAGAATGTAAATTGTGATAGAGATAGACAAATGCGCTCGACTTGAATGAACACACACGTCAGGCAGTAAGATAATCCTCTCCATTTTCCAGACAAACATGGTGGCTACTGCAGTTGAATGAACCAATAATAATGCCACGCCATTATCCAAAGGAAGAAAGAGACGGCCATTGTGTTGTTGAATAGCTGCCTGACATCGGCGTCCATCTTCCCATGCTTCATCTCACTTCTGGTGTGGACAGAGCAGGTGACACGCTGACATCACTAGACTGGATTCATGCAAACATGTACTAGGGCAACCGTTGCCGGAGTCCCTTCTTCTCAGTATTACAGAGGGCAGCGTGGCTCGTGATGGAGTGTTTCCATTCACAATGGTTCAGTGATTGTCGCGATGGCAAACGGAGAGTTTAAGTAAACCGCCCCCAGCGATAATCAAGGAGTCTTCTGAGAGCGCCGTTAAGGGCATTGAAACAGCGGCGCTATGCAGCGATCCTCACTGTTATTGGATTCCTGCAGGAGTTCAGGACGCGACGCAGCGCTTTTGAATCTGATTTCAAGCGTTTGTGTTTTCTGCTCTGTCTGTTGTTGTTACCTGAGGTCATCCTTTTTGTGGAATCTGTCATGATTTGCCAGGCGTGCAAGGACATGAAGCACCGTCTGATTGTAATGACTGCTGTAACAGCGTAGGCTTTTGGCCTGCGCGCGTGCGTGTGTGTGTGCGCTGAGGTGATGGTTGGAGCTTGCCGCTGGGGCCCGACCCACAGGGCGTTGTGTTGGCCACAAGGCCTGCTAACGTTTTTGTACAGAATGTTTGACTTTGAGAAGCTGTTAGTCCTCAACACAGAACGCCTTAGCTCATGTCCAGCCAAAGCCAATACAGCTGGTTCTATGACTACCAACTAACTACTGGAGCACTCTATGGTCCCCACCCCTTCCCCCTCTGAGCATCTCGACTTCAGTGATATCTCCTTATATCCTGTCCGTCTGACTGACTAGTGACTAACCCTAGTCACTAGTCACTGCTGGGCCGCACTTTGTTAATGTTTTGGCTAAACTCTTTTCTCTGTTGGTTTCGTTTGGGAAAGCCTCTAGTGCTGCAAGACTGGGTATAGTATGGACATGGCACCCTCTAGTGGAGGCTTCTTGTACATGGCACACCAAGCACTAATGCACACTACTAATGCAGTGTTAATGTAATTGTAGTGCCATGTATTGCTCAGGAAGGCAGTTATATGCCTTCCATAAACAGCAATTGCGTAGTGTGTAGGAGCCACACAAGCAGTATTTTCCCTGTTTGTTACACAATAACAAACTCAATGGACAACGATCTGTTTGTATATTTGTTACACAATATTATGGTTGATTTCTATCAGTCAGGGCACACCTCTCTTTCTTTTGAGATGTTGTGGAAAACAAAACAAACCACAAACTATTTCTCAACCAAATTAACAAAGCAAACCGTGGCATTTTAGCAAAGCAGGCACGACCAAGTTAAATAAACAACTGTTTGACAAAAAAAAGAAAAAAAAAAAGAGGTCAGTTTGTGTTTGATGTCGAGTTTGCGTGAACGTCACCTTACTTCAACGGCCCCTTTCCACAGGTGATCATCGAGGTGACGGAGATGCTGCACAACGCCAGCCTGCTCATCGACGACATCGAGGACAGCTCCACGCTGCGCCGGGGATTCCCCGTGGCCCACAGCATCTACGGCGTGCCCTCCGTCATCAACTCGGCCAACTACGTCTACTTCCTGGGCCTGGAGAAGGTGCTGACGCTGGAGCACCCCGAGGCGGTGCGAGTCTTCACCCGCCAGCTGCTGGAGCTGCACCGCGGCCAGGGCCTGGACATCCACTGGAGGGACACCTACACCTGCCCCAGCGAGCAGGAGTACCGCGCCATGGTGCTGCAGAAGACGGGCGGGCTGTTCGGCCTGGCCGTGGGCCTCATGCAGCTCTTCTCCGGCTGGGACCGCGACCTCAAGCCCCTGCTGGACACGCTGGGCCTCTTCTTCCAGATCCGAGACGACTACGCCAACCTGCGCTCGCGGGAGTACAGCGAGAACAAGAGCTTCTGCGAGGACCTGACGGAGGGGAAGTTCTCGTTCCCCACCATCCACGCCATCTGGTCGTGCCCCGAGAGCACCCAGGTGCAGAACATCCTCCGGCAGCGAACGGACAACGCCGACATCAAGCGCTACTGCGTGGACTACCTGGAGACGGTGGGCTCATTCGCCTACACGCGCCAGACGCTGCGCTCCCTGGAGGAGGACACCTGCCGGCTGATCGAGGAGCTGGGCGGCAACCCAGAGCTGGAGAGCCTGGTCAAGCACCTGGGCAAGATGCACCGGGAGGTGGAGGCCGGTGGCAGCGAGCCGGACCGCGGCCAAACACACTGAGGCCATCAGCCTCCACGGACCTGGGGAGCCCGAGACATGTATGCCTGAGCTGGACCCGCTCAGCGCTCAGACTGACAAACTGGCAGAGGTCTCTCTTGTCGGATCATGAATGGAGATCATTTTACCGATGTCTCCTCACGCCGTTGTCAAAGAAACACAAACACTCTATAACACTGTATGTATTTCCTGATGGTAACAGTTTTAATGTAGCCAAACAAATCGAAGTTCTATTACTTTTGTGTGTGAGTGCCTCTCAGACGCGTTGGTATGTTCTGCCGATTTGCACAGTGCGTTTTGCGTATGCAACCAAAGTGCAACTGTGCGTTCAGCAAAAAAGGTTTGAGCTGTAATTGAAATGTTTTTTGTAGCTTTAGGTGTTCCCGAATCCATAAACAACGAAGTTAGACCTCAAATCATATTTCTGGGTTGCTGCACACACAGCTTTCTGTATGTGTCGCCCAATGAAAACTATCTCAAGGTTGGTTTAACTTAATTTGTTTTTCTGGTAAGAGGTTTCTCACTTGAGGTGTGTGTGAAATTCGCACAAATGGGATTGTTTTGTTATTTGTACCTATATTGCTACCCGAGTGCCAATTGCGTCGAAAAAAATCTTTGTCACTAATCTGTCTTCTTTTTTACACACCACACATGCTACTGCTTGCTGTTCATTTCATGCTGCATTAAGGTTTGTTGTAAAGGCGTACTCCATCGGGCTCCAGCTTTGATTGGTAGCAAGCCTCACACAGAGTGACTTTATGCTATGCTCATATCTGGCTTTCCATTCATGACTTTTTAATCACATTCCCACTAAAGTTACAAGTATTCAAGTCATCATTGTAAGTGCACAATGTGCTTTGCAGAAGATCTTTGCATCTATCAATAAAAAGCATATTTATGGGAAATAAAAACGTTTTTCATTTTGTTGTTTGTGAATGTTCCAACGTTCCATTTCCATACATCATGGTTTCCAAATAGGATATGCTGAAGTAACCATTAACAACCAAGCTGGCTGCTAGATGAGTAAGACCCAAGGCTTCCTGTCAGATATGAGGTATTATTGCCAATGTTCTCATTGCAGACCCTGTGGATGTGGGATGGTTACCTGTATCTGTACCTGCCATAGTCCGTGTGTTAGGACCACACCAAAATGGTTTTATTGTGCTATATTCTTGGTCGATAGTCAAATTATATTTGAGCCTGAAACCAGTAAAGTTCATCATCAAAAAGTATTCTTTAGAGGTTGTCAGTAGTTATCGTGTAGCTGTCACACATTGCTGAAAAGCCATTGGGTGACAGAATTTGAAAGGTCTAACATGCACCAATCAGCATAATGTCCCTCTCACACAGCCTGGGAGACAGCTATGTCCTTTTGCCAAAGTCAGAAAATATCTTGCTCTTGATGTCTGCTACATAATTAATGATGTGCCTGTTCAAATTGAGTCAGGGCTTCTTAAAAAAAAACGGATCGATTCATCAAAATGTCCCGATTCATACAATCTCACAGACCCTTCCCCGGTTGCAATTTTCCACTCCGAGGCTCGGTAAGAGAGCCGGTTAATTTGATGCAAATTCATTTCTGCCGTGGATGATAAACAGAAAGGGGCGTAAGAAGTTGTTTATCTGCAGAGTAGGAGAACGCGTCCCTCACAGTAATCACCAAACATCTCTGTCCTCATCTCCCCTCTCCTCCCAGGCTGGCGGGATTGATTTTCTCCACCCACGGTGACCGGAGTTCTTTCAGATCACAAAAACACAATAGCATTTGTGTGAGCAGCTGCATGCCTCTTTCACTGCCTTGCCGTCAATCAGCCTCGCCTCAAAATAGCTTGTTTATGTTTTCTACTTCTATAGTATGTACGTACTAGGACAATTTTCAGAAAATGTTCACTTCATTTTGGTGCACATTTTGCAAATCTTTAACTTCAACACTAACCGAAGAAGCAAGCCCTCCTTGTGAAATATAGGCGTACGTTTGTGATTGGCTTGAACTGGCGTCAAGTGATGTGATTGACCATGTAGATTAAGGTCGCATAATTCCATCGGTTTTGTATTATTTATGACAGCGTTTGGCCTTTGTATTCATTCACACTACAACTCCCAGAACAACACACTTTTCTCATGCAGAACTCAGCCTCTGTGGGTTTTATTGCGTACGCCTCTACAGCATTAATTGCAAAAGGAAAATCCAAACGTAGAAGTTCAAAATTGAAATAACTGCACATACATTGAAGCCAGGATGAAATAAATTGCCGTGGGAGCAATGCCATATTCTTTGTTGCATCATATTACGTCAGTGGTTGGACTATGAATCTCCTCATTATAGCGATAAACCAAAACTTCATGATCCTCTTAAAAGAGAAAACGACTCGGTAATGACCGGCCTAATTGCCTGCACTACGCATCAGCCCACTGACTCCCTTCCATGTTATTGCATCAAGAGCTACAATGGGGTCAAGAGAGCTTAGGAAACGTATGATTTACTCCACACTGGCCCCACAGATGTCCAATTATGATTCCAACGAGCAGCTTAGGCTGAATAATTTTACACCCGTATCTCTCCTCAGCATTCAGTTCCCTGTATGCTATGGTTCAAAAAGTGAGACACTGTATGGGAGTGAGAAAAAAACAAAACACAGTTGCGATCCCAGATTGGCAGATGTGAGTTTGTCGCCCTATCAGGGAAGAGTGTGTGTCTAATAATAATCCCTTCATTCCTCTGAATAACCATCCCCCAGATCCTGCTTTTGAGGATGCATGGCTTCATGAATAACACATTTCCTCCTCACACACACACACACACACACACACACACACACACACACACACACACACACACACACACACACACACACACACACACACACACACACACACACACACACACACACACACACACACACACACACACACACACACACACACCTGTTCGGTTTCCTTTATGTGTGATAAAGGTGCCGGGTGAATTAGCTGAAAAAGCGACGCCGCAGATGCATGCCAGCCAGCCAGACCCTCAGGACTTTCTCCTTCATAAAATCGGAGACAGCTGTACCCCATCTCTCACCATCAGTCAGAGACGACGCTGGGGCTAATGGCTATGGAGTCGACAGGAGAGTCAACGTTCCATGATGACGGAAGAAAACATGAGAGCATGCCATTAAAATAAATACCTCTGTTGAAACCGCATGGAAAAGAGTGCCGTGTGTGTACAGCACTCTTTGGGCGCTCATGCTCTACGGAAGCAAATATCTATCTATCTATCTACCTATCTATATATATATAGATATCTATCTATATCTCTATATATATCTATATCTCTATATATATCTATATATCTGTATATATATATCCATCCAGCCATCCATCTATATATCCATCCATCCATCCATCCATCTATATATCCATCCATCCATCTATATATCCATCTATATATCCATCCATCCATCCATCTATATATCCATCCATCTGTTGTCTGTGCTCAGCGGTTCTGTTCGGACCACCAGTCCTTGGTCACCTGCTGTCCTGGAGGATCATGTTCACTCACCCCTAAGCTTTGTTACGATTCCTTTGATTTAAAAATGACATTGCTATCCGCTTCGCGAGAAGTGCTGCACGATGACATACATCCCAATTCCACATATTGGTTCAGTTGGTATCCTTATTTGTAATGTATTTAGCTATGGGCAAGTTTCCTCTAATAATTGGTGCCACGGAGAGACTCAACAGGATCTCGCAGAGCGTAGAACGTGTGAAGAGAACCCAATGTAAAAAATAAATAAAATGTTTCCAACCAGTGATGCAAACCGATTCCAAACAAAAACGAAGGCGACGACACTGCCAAGCTTACCGGAAATCAGTGGTCTACTTTTAACACAACGGGACATTTGCAAACCCTTAACACGCCATTTGCCGTTGGAGCCACACGAGTTTGTCTGTTGCGTTCACAGCATGCACAATGGAACACAAAGTGCTTTATGACAAGATAATGTCACCCGCGGCCCAGTGAACGTGGTCGTCATGGGGTCATAGACACACAATGGAACGAGTCATTACTGTGACACAGGTGGGACCCCACTGCCAGCACGCATTGCCGTGTGCGAGACGGGTCCTCGTTGGAGTAGTCCGAGCACCGCTAAACAATAATGGGAGCAGTGTACAAGACGGGTAAATAACGAGAAGTAAATGACTATTGATGAAACAATCGGAGTTTAGACAAATTCAATCCTTTTTTTTTGAAGAGGCACTGGAGGGGGGCGCGTACGTGCGTGCGTGCGTGTAGGACGGATGCGGATATGACTGTTCTCAAGCCACTCACTGCAAGTGAGACCCAGGGAGAGATTAGACAGGGTGAGATGAAGCGAGGCAGGGAGTGGTGGGTGAGAGGAAGCAGAGGGAGCGAGCGATGGGGGGGGGTGTGCCTCAATGTAAGCTTGAGAGCATGAATTATACCCAATGGATTGGTGGTGGCGTCTTGCCTTCCCCTGGCCCAGGGGAAGGCAAGACGCCACTAAATAAAAACAAAATGGTCTGTATTATGCTCCATTAGGGATTTTCTTTCATGGAAAAAGAAAAGAAAAAAACCATGGACGGTAACCCTAGGGGACATTAATTGACGTGACACACCGATCACTCAAATGGCTTCACTGCCCTTGGCCAAGAGCAAGCACAAGGAAACAGAGGAAGATGCGTATATAAGAAGCCTTGCTGAAACATGGCTGTAGGAACTTGAGTACAAACTGTGCATACACTTTGTGTACGCACAGGAATGCTACTTGGTATGTATGCGAGAGCATCTTCCCATCTTCCTAAGTTATACACGACTACTGACTCGTTATGGTCCAAAGCTAAATCTCCATCTCCCCTCCCATATTCAGCATGCTAGGAGTGTGTGACTCCATGGCTCAGTAAAACAATCAGCATTGGACATCAAAGCTCTTCCTCTCTCCGTTTCCGTTTAACTGCAGGGAAAACTGAAATGTCTACCAGGGAGAACGTAGTGTGTTTTAACTGACAGCATTCCCAGGGTAGTGCACTGCAGACTACCACTGCCAACACCACAGGCACACAACCCCACTCTTTAATATTGCAGAACACAGCCGGGCAAAATAGCTGAAAAACACAAATGTTCGAAGATGCTTTATAAGTGCCTGTGAATGGGTCTAATGACAAACAACTAAACAATAATAAAATCCAAATAAAGTGACAAAGACGTCGCAGTGTGTATTTTTTATTTCCCCATAAAAGGTTTCCATGAAACCAGAGTCAGAGTCATTGTCGATAGCATGGAGCACGTTGGAAACACAGTTGGAAACACAGATAACGCACACAACTCGCAGTGTGTGCGTTATCCGCAAGGATTTTTTTCACGCATGTGTGATGCCTTTGGCAAATACATTAAGGCCACTTCACAATGTCCACGACAACAGTTACAGTATACATTAGAAATCGTGTGTGTGTGTGTGTGTGTGTGTGTGTGTGTGTGTGTGTGTGTGTGTGTGTGTGTGTGTGTGTGTGTGTGTGTGTGTGTGTGTGTGTGTGTGTGTGTGTGTGTGTGTGTGTGTGTGTGTGTGTGTGTGTGTGTGTGTGTGTGTGGTTCATCTACAAACCGTGAAGTGTGTGAAAAGCTTAAGAGAATAAGTTACAAAATAGATTACGCTTCAAATGTAAAATACAATCTCTTTTCTTTTTTTAAAGGCCATCACGTCCCACGCCAAAGATTCCAACTTTGGCGTTTCAGGTTAAAGTATCAAGGCTTCATTAAACCTCAATGTACCACCTCCCTACACTTCCATTCCCGGAGTGGCTGATTCCTACGGCACTAATATCACACAGCCAGCACCACCTGCTGCTATTGCACATCAACGTCTCGCTTCCTCTCCCGTCCCGGTCACACCTTATTCACAGAACATCTATTTTGCTGAATTAAATACTTTTTTTCTTTCCTCCACTTGAGAACACGTCCCCCGAGCTAATGTAATGAGTGTCGACAGCATGACGCAGTTAAAAAAAAAAAAAAAAACGTGACTTCTGAGTCGGTTCTGACGCGGCGGCGAAAAGTATCTCGTAAAGTGTCGACCAGGAAGTCGACGACTTAAAGAAAACAACGACGTAGCGCACCAGAAGAAAGGACGTCGGAGATGGAGACAACAACTTAAAACGCTACCAAGAGTCCAGTGAATTCCCTTTTCTTCTCGCTCTATTTACCCACCGGCGTGGAGGGGTCGTCGCCCCGGGTTTCAGGGGCCCCAGTGGCAGCCGCAGGGGTCCCCGCAGTGCCTCTTCCTGGCCCAGAGCAGCTGCAGCTCCTCGGGGCTGTGTTGGGGGGAGGACAGCATGTCCTGGTAGCACTCCTTCTCACACAGCCAGCCCGGGTCCTGGATCACACAGAGACCGTCAGAGGAAGGATGAGAAGGGCTTGCGATGCGATGCCAACGTGTATTCATGAGATACTGGGGTACTTTACCTGGTATTTATCTGGCCCGACAGCAGCCATCCATATGCCCATGCTCACATCCTCTCCCTGGGGTGAAGGGAAACACAACGAGGCCACGACACAGACACGGGTTGTTCATGTTTAAACCTGCGCCAGGGCCTCCGTCACACTCTTCTTTTCAAGGAGACTTTTGTGATCCGAAAGTCGCATTGAAAATAGTGTAACCGAGGCCTGTGTCAACTTTGCTTTATTTGTAAAGGTTTCCTTGCAGCAATCACTCGAACCACTCTTTTAAACTACAGAGTGTCTGAAGGAGAGAACTCATCCGCCCACAATTCCCATCATTTCTGTCTGCGGAGAAAAGGTCATGCGAGGCAGAATAGTCTAGTGGTTCTGGCGCTGGACCACAGATGGACCCCCCCCCCCCCCCCCCCATCTGCTCCTTAATGATGGGCATCTAAAACCCACTGTTGCTTCAGATGAAAGTGTCTGCGCACTAGTGGCTCAACCCACTAGTGCGCTGCTTACCACTTAGAGTATGCCTTTTAGACAGTGTGCCTTGTTCTCTCTCTCCCTTTCTCTCTCTACCTCCCTCTGCCTCTCTCTCTCTCTCTAATGATGATGGCTTCAGTGAACAGGTGAGAGTGCAACACTCCTGCTGCTTCTGTTGTTGTTGTTGTTGTAGTATTCCAGTGGGCCGGCATACCTGGTAGGCCTTGAGGTGGTCTGCGTTGGTGGCCAGCCACCGCACCAGGTCCCGGGAGACCACGTAGCCCGAGCCGCAGGCGAACGCTGGGTACGCTGGGCTCGGGTACTGCAGCTCCTGCCACTTGCCGACGCGGTCCACCGCCCAGCTCTGCCTGAAACTGGGTCAGTACAGTCGGGATCGACGTGAGAACACTGCGCTTCCTAACAGCCTTTGATTGAGTGGAGAGCAGACAGAAACGAAGGGATAGCCGTAAACCCTCCCCCCCCCCCCCCCCCCCTCCCCCCCAAGGAGTTATGCTGTTAAATCCAACATGTGTGAGAGCATAGTGAAAAAGCCCACGTAAGGGTGGATGCCGCCCCCCCCCCCCCCCCCCGCAGTTATCATGTTGTGAATGCAGCCATGCATGTACACTAGACAAATGGTTGACGACTGGACAAAAAAAATGGTACGTGGACTGCATTTAAAATGGCGCTTTTCGGACCAGCGGCCACTCAAAGCACTTAACAACCGCCGCCTCACATTCACCCATTCATGCCCCGATCACACACCGACGGCGGTGTCCGCCATGAAAGCCGACAGCCCGGTCGTCTGCAGCAGTCAGGCTGAGGCGCCTTGCTCAGGGACACCTCGACCCTCCGCTAGGAGGAGCCGGGGTGACCCAGAACAGGGTCAGAGCAGACGCCGGCGGTCCAGACGTAGTTACGTACTTCCCCCACCACGAGTTGTTGCGCCGCAGGCCCTTGTGGTCGATCTTCATCAGCACGGCGTCCACGTCGACGTAGCAGTCGTCGTCGGTCTTCAGCAGTAGGCTGAACTCGGCGTTCCTCACCGCCCTGGCGGAGGGAAGAATTGGCGCCCTCTGCATTAGTGTTTCTTGTCAACAAGGTGTGTGTGTGTGTGTGTGTGTGTGTGTGTGTGTGTGTGTGTGTGTGTGTGTGTGTGTGTGTGTGTGTGTGTGTGTGTGTGTGTGTGTGTGTGTGTGTGTGTGTGGCTCCGATTTCATAAAGATAATCACGAGTCCAGTGAAAGCACTAGAAGCTCCTCCCTCTTTCTCCATCATGTCCAAGTCAACGCCAGCGGTGGCACCAATTTGAAACCGAGCCATAAATAAATAAGTTATTATTCTGGGCCAGTAGTACATGTTCATTTTTAGGCTTCGCTGATTTCCTAGGAGCCCCCCTACCCCCCCACACACGCTCAATCTGGAGGGGTGAGTGAGATAGTGAGTGAGATAGTGAGATAGTGAGTGAGTGAGATAGTGAGTGTTAGATAGTGAGTGAGATAGTAAGTGTTAGATAGTGAGTGAGTGAGATAGTGAGTGAGAAAGTGAGTGAGTGAGTGAGACAGTGAGTGCGTATGTAATGTGTGCGTGCAGGGCCTACCACTTATAGAACTGGAGCAGCTTGGTGGGCACGCTCCGGTAGGTGTCCACCACGTCCACCAGCACCATGTCTCCGTGCTCCAGGCTCTCCCGCTGCAGGGAGGCGTCCTGCTGCCGCAGCCCCGCCGCATGCAGGGAGGCCCGGGACGCACGGCCCCGCAGCAGCCCCGCCAGCGCCTCCCGCTCTGCAGGGAGGAGGGTGAGCGACATACAGAGTGGGAGGGAGGGAGGGAGGGAGGGAGGGAGGGAGGTGGAAAGAGAGCGATGGGGATGGAGAGAGAGAGACGGAGTGTGAGAGACGGAGAGAGTAAAACTGAATAATGAGCAGGCTAATCCGCGAAGAAAGTGCAAAGGAAAGAAAGAAAGGCAGAACGAAAGAAAAGACTGCTATCCCTCGGAAATGAGAGCCGTGTTATTCTGAATGGAGGTGCCATGGAAATCTCTCTGTGTGTGACCTTTACAAATTATTTTTATGCATTGAGGAATTATACGAGTGCACACACTCACACATATGTAACCAAGTAGACCTTTAAGTAACCAAACCTTCTTCCAGAAGATCACACACACACACACACACACACACACACACACACACACACACACACACACACACACACACACACACACACACACACACACACACACACACACACACACACACACACACACACACACACACACACACACACACACACGGAACAAGGAGAAGGAGGGGGGGGAAAAAGAAGGTAATTTCAATTTTGGCAGGACTACAAAAGCCCTCCAGTGAGAGACAGGCTCTGACTGCCTGCCACAGTGAGCAATGTTCTTTGGAGTTTTTTTTTTTTTTTTTGAAGCTGCCTCCACCGCCCCTGCCTTCTTGTAGTCTCATAAATCGACTGTCCTCTTGCAGAGGACACGGCTGGGCTGGGCCAGTGCTGACCGTAGATGGTGAACGTGAAGCCCCCGGCCAGCCCGGGGAACCCGAGAGCGCTTCGGTGAGGAAGGAGGCCCTCCGTGATCTGCGGTCGGGTGAAGAACACACAACAGACACGCCGTCATTACTGATCGTGGCGGCACGTTTTGGGATTTCTCGCCATCGTACGGCTCCTCCCGGTCGCGATGACTCACAGGGCCCAACTTGAGCACCCCCCCGCCGGTGTCGAGTTCCACAGATGGGGACGAGGAGGAGAAGGAGGAGTTGATCTGGGTCAGCCCTGCGGGGTCTGCGCTCTCCCACACCAGCGTCCCCTCGAAGCCCTGCGTTGAACGAGAAGACACGGCCGCTCAGCCTCTGACCTCCAGCATAGCTTGCTAAATGTTTAGAAACAAACTCAACGACCTTAGGCAAGATGAACTGCTCCACCGGCTTGTACCACACACCGCTCAGCTGGGTGCCCGTGCTGAGCGCACTGAAGTGGGCCATGACCACGGCCTCCTGCCGGGAGGGGGGGGGGGGGGAGAACAGAACAAATCACACCGGGCTCCAAGACAAGGAAGCGCAGGTGAGTTGATAACGTGATAAGTGCAAGAACCGAAATGGAATGGAAGAAGGTAAAAATACATCGACGAATGAGACGAAGACGTATTATTGGTCTCCTGGACAGCCTGAGGGCCATTTGTCTTAAAAGCACAGAGTTCAATAGGAGTCCTCTAAATTGGATCCCAGTCTTTGAGAGGGAAAATGGAACCGAGATTGGAGATCGAGACGAGACGGGTCACACACACACACACACACACACACACACACACACACACACACACACACACACACACACACACACACACACACACACACACACACACACACACACACACACACACACACACACACACACACACACACACACACACACACACACACACACGGGTCATTAGAAAAAACAGCATCAACAACAACAACAAACGGTGCCCTGGGTAACTCTGGCCCAACTGGATCGCGTGTGATCGCATGCCTGCTCCCCATTTGCCGTTGTGGGAGTTTGTTGTCGTCGTTGTTGTTGTTGTTGTTGTTGTTGTGGGACTTGGCCGATGGAAGTGCTTGTCCAATCACATGGCCGAACGCGCGTGAGCCGCCTGCATTTGCATAAAGTTAACCGAAGTTTACAATTTGGCCCGCCCCTTTCTCCACGTCCAATACAAAGTCACTGGGCCGCGGTGGGATGGGACCGTACTGTGAGACGACCGCAGTGGTAAGGGTGTGGAGGGGCGGGGGGGGGGGTACCTCCTGGTCCAGCTGGTGCAGCTTCACCGTCACGTTGGCGGGGAGGAGGTAGGTGGGACCCCCGGGGAACACCCCCAGGCGGGTGATGACCACCGGGTGGAGCACCTTGAAGTCCAGGGCCACCGAGGACACGTCGGACGCCATCAGGACGCCGCGGTCGGCCACCCTCACCATCTCCAGCTCAGCCTCCTCGTCCTGGCCCCCCGCTGGGTAGGGGGCGGGGAGAGAGACAGACACACAGAACATTGGATATCAGGGGAGAAGAGCAAGATGCAGAATGTAATATTGCCTCAACATGCTGATGACCTCTTGTCCTCTCTTGATGACGGAGTCAATGGAGGGAGGGAGAGAGAGAGAGAGAGAGAGAGAGAGAGAGAGAGAGAGAGAGAGAGAGAGAGAGAGAGAGAGAGAGAGAGAGAGAGAGAGAGAGAGAGAGAGAGAGAGAGAGAGAGAGAGAGAGAGAGAGAGAGAGAGAGAGAGAGAGAGAGAGAGAGAGAGAGAGAGAGAGAGAGAGAGAGAGACCATTGGCAGAAATAGTTGTGGGTTCTGGAGGTTCCACGCTCCATTAAAAGTCACCATCAGCACTTCAAGAGGTTGCTGGTGCTTCGCCGGGCCTTTCAAAGTGAGCTTCTGCTCCGGCCAGTGTTGTTTCTTAATTAGAAAATAACTTTATTACCCGAGAGATCAATGAGACACACAAGGTGTTTTAACATTATGCCGCCTCCCCTCTAAACCACGTTCCTAAACATCAAAGACCATTAGCGCAGCGGTCTTAAAAGCAAAGCATTAAAGAGAAACGCCAGCGTATTAAAATGTCTCACCATCTTCGACAGCAGAAGGATTAGCACTTTTATTCACACGAGGTATACCACTAGACCGAATAAATAAGTGACTCGTTTTCTTCATTTTTTTTTGGTTGCCTGATTCTCTGAGCGTCTCTTGGCCACACTTGAATGCTTTATTCCTTTAAAATATACAGTTTTACTTGCTTTTTTCCACTATTATCGAATAGCATTGGAATCCTCTTGCCCGGACTGCATTGTCAACAGCACGCAGCACCGGAATACAACCGTGATTGTGAGAACAACCTACAGGACCCTTTGTCACTCTACCTTTATGCTATACCCATGAAACCATACAAGCATTCTGCCTAACTGGATCTTTTCTGTCCATGCTTTCCAATATCATTCTATAAGTGGTGTTAGGGATGGTCGATTCTGGGGTTATTTTTAAAGCAGCAAGGAGACCCATTCTAAAACAACAGCGGGTGGTGTGAATACAGAGACAGCAGGCGGACTATCCCTCCAAAATGACCAGCAACTACACTGCCTTCAGCTCAGTCGACGGTAGCCGGTGACAACCAGATAACTTTGTTGACCGTGAAACACCTCCAGTCAAAACAATATTAATAAAATATGGATCGATTCTCAGCACACAGCTCTAATCTCATCTGGAGTGAGGGAGCCACAGACCTGGCCTGCTAGTTCCGGTTGCAGAGTGAGTGTTGACCGCGAGAGAGATTTCTCTTCCCATAGCCTTAGGTTTGGATGGGAACAGAGCAGTGTCCTTGAGCCGTGGGTGAAAATGAATACCAAGGTTTTTTTTTTTTTTCTCTTTGTGTACATTCGTTCTCTACACACTCGCGCTCTCAACTCCTCCTCGTGTTATGCAGTCCAAGGCACGCACACATTTTCATACTCTGGCATCTTGGGAGGCTTTTCGCTGTTGTTTCTTTACATGCTTTAACACCTTCTGAATGTGTGTGTTCACACAGCAGCGGCAGGAGGTTTTACCTGGCTCAGTGAGATTCAGCAGGGAGCAGGAGTACGGGTCTTCTCGGTCTTCTTCTGGAATGGGACATCCATGCTCGCCCACAATGAACTTCACCCCGACTCTAATTGGCACAACAACAAATCCTGTTTCACCTCACAGGCATTCAGTCGACATTGGTCACACAAGACAGGTTGTTCTTTTATTTTTCCCTCCCAAAAGCAGGTCCATATAGATCCATCGTCTCCACCTCTGTCACCATGGTTACAGTTGATAATAGGCCATCGTGTTAGGAGGAGGAGAGAATAATGGAACAATACAAAGGCCCTCCGTGTCAGATAAAGACCAGGGCTGATGTCTACGTAAATCGTGTGCAATGAGCTGATGGCTGTATTTCGACGATATGTAAACCCTACTAGGAGGAGGGGAAAGGGGGCTGGAGTTAAAACAGACCTGTGCTGAAACTCGGGGTGGTCTTTGAGGTAGCCCAGCCATGTGTCCCTGATAACTTGTCTGAGGTCATTATGGTGTCGGGCTGACAGCACTCCCACCAGCAGTTCGTAGGAAGAAAACTCTTCATCTGTGTCGGAAACACTTCGGCGTCAGCACAGTGAAGAATCAAACACTTTGCATTGCCCTTTAAAAACACAGCATCTTTTAACCAGTTACAGCAGCACGGATGTTGTTGCTCCAAGTAATACTATGTAAGGAGATGTAACACCGGCCAGAGTAACTAGTTACAATGTGACGATAGGATTAAGACTGTCTTGATCCTCGCCTGCTACAGTCAGTCTCTCGGTACATTTCGACAACCCAGCTTATGTCAGCAACGCCCAGCAGAAGTGAACTGTTGTCAGAAAAAGCACCCCTGAAAATCCTGTTGGGAGATAACGCACGGACGTGCAACTAGAGCTCAACAAACTCCACACGCAGACCATGCAGCAACAACGGCTTGAGAGAAGTTCACTCATTTTAAGCCTGATAAAAAGTTAACATCAATGCATACTGTACCCGAATCTTTGGTTTCCAGCGATGTGGTGGCTGGAGATGTCAACCACAAGTGCACCACGACTGCGACAGCACATGGGAGGATGATAAAGGCTAGACTGCGCATGGACGGGCCGCTTCATGTATACTCCAAGCCCCAGCAACTAGACTCACAATCCGATCACAAGATGACTCTCCGGAGCAGCGTGAGACGGTCTGCAAGTGTGCAACACATTTCAGCTCTGGGTCTGAACGTTGTCTCATGTCTGCCTCTTGTGTTGAACGATTCTGACCAATGGGAGCGAAGAGGCGGAAACGCTAAGGGATCTGGGTAATATAGTACCGGACGGGATCGGCAGTAGTAGGACCATTCGGCGGTCCATTACAGATCTAAAGTAGGCCCGCATTTAAATGCAAATTTGTCTAAAACTACTTTTGTTAAATTCGTTTAATTTTGCAGAGCTTTTTTTTATGTATTTGCTTTGGCAGCACCCAACTCGTTATACGTATAACCTTTCGCGTCGTCTTAAATTACCTTATTTTACTATCCAAATATTATATATTAACAGGGAATATAATAGATAAATACATTTAACAGATTCGATTTCGGATGAGGCTGGATAAAGCAGATAAATAGCAGTAACATCTAAACAATGTGAACGCAAGAATGCTGGATAGTTGATTTAGTACTGCCCTCTTTCTACACAAGAGGGCAGTACTGTACACGGAGTAGTTTATCTACGGACACTTTCCCCGTTCGGTTATTAGAGATTTGAGAAGGCCGTCCCGGAGAAATGCAACAGCGGTACACAAAACGCCACACAGCACGTTTGGGTTTCTTTTTTGTCCTTTTATTCATTCCATCCATGAAGGATTTACAAAGCCTTCCACTTAAATGCTTTCCCCAAAGAGTTAGCTCTACTCATTGATACATACAGCTGCACATGTCTACGGATCCTGTTCCCATTGAAAATCACTTGCGGAATAGCACCCGGAAGTCTACAAAGAGGCAATTGTATTCATATCTTATCATGTTAGCTTGCTGTTTTTCTGTTATATATAGAAATAAATCCATGCAATATTAATCTCTAGCCATATAATGTCAATTTTTAAGTTTTGGCACCATTGTTTACATGAGGTCAGTGAGCGCACCCTGAAGATAGTCTCAGGGTTTGTACTTTTAAGACCGGAAATAAATGACTAAGGTCCTGAAAACAGCTTGCGTTAAATCAAACATCCTGTCTTGGTTGTGGTTATCGAGTAAAAGGAGTTTAATACCTAATAAAATGGCTATTCAAGTACCAGGAGATCTTTTTTCCTTCATAAATTGATATAAATCAAAGCGTTTATGATGCAGGAGACCTGAACCACTGAAGGGATCATAACATGTAAACCGACCCTTATCATAGTTTTTAAAAAAATACTCACATTGTATTAATAATTGCATGATTTATAAATGTGTTTCCTCACCCTTAATTATCATACAAGCTTATGCAGCACTACACGTCATATGTTTTCAGTCAGTGCTGTGCGACAGATATCCCATACTAGTGATAATAACAATATTAATCATGATCATAACAATTCTTCAATTCCGTAAAAATTGCCAAACTCTATCCAACTATACTGCGTGTAAAGGAAACGTTTTGACAATGTGCTTTTCTCAACAACAGAAAACAACCTAAAACAAAGAATACATAAAAGACAGTTGGGGAAGGGACTGGGGGCGGGGTGGGGGGGGGGGGGGGTAGGAGTGTTAAAGAATTTTGTCTCCTCTCTCTCACAGAAATATTGGCACTGTTAACAAACTGTACGCGCTAAAAGACCTGTCGGGGCTCCAGACAGCAACATGCAGGGGCCTCTGCTAGGGGGCGCTGTGAGCTCCCGGGCCTGGCCGTTCACTCCAGAAGGACCGGCCACGGGCCAACACACTCAGGTAACATGCCCACAAACACAAACCATAAGGCGGCAAAGTAGTAAACCAAGTGTACTCCAAACCGATCCTTAACAGTACGTAGCGTGATAAGACTGTACTGCATTAACTCAAAATAACATTTGGGGACAAAATATTGGAAATTGGTCTACATGAAGTAAAAACGGAAAATCGAAACGTTTGACTGTGTCACTATTAGTGTTTTGGTGCGTAGCGCAGTGGTACCTGTTCACTAATTAACCCACTGATGAATGTGCTGTTGAATGGGACCTATGTGTGTCGTAAGAGGCCTACTCAGATATATTTAGTACACCAGGGTTGATGTGTTTGACAACCTTCGGGGAGAATGGGATAATCCATAAAGCTAGGTGAGGCTGAGTGTAAAACGAAATCCTGGTCTACAGGTGAGGGTTTGCAAGGAGTAGGAGTCTCATTTCCATTGTACTTAATTAGCCTTGGATGAGGAAATGACATTCACACAATGTTAAATAACTATTTGCAAGATCAAATGTTTTCATGACCATAAAGCATAATAAAAGCTTGTGGGCGGATACTCAAAAACACTGGGCAACATGTCTGTTTCCTGAGGCATGTACGATCTAGCACGATATTAATAATAATAAGAGTCATCATCATAATAAAAAAACATGTCTCATCTCATTAAGCAGTGAGCAAGGCTGTTCTCTAATAGCAAAGCAATAAACAAACCTATTTAACAAGACATAATACGCTCACTGGGTTGCCAGATTGGTAGCTGAATCCCCTCCCAAACCTTTCAGCAACACGGGGGTGGGGGTAGGGGCGGGGCATATCTGACCAACCAACAGTGTGTCCACCTGGGGGGGGGGGGGGGCGGGGGGGGGGGGGGGGGGAGAGAAAATGAGCCAACCCAACGCCTAAGAGGTCATTAGCTTCCGTTATGGTGAAGACGGTGAAGCCAGGCAATGCCATGCCCCAAAATCATGAACACGTTTCTTTAACAGGCAGAAGGTGGAGCCAGGGGTGGGTGGGGGCGGAGGGGGGGGGGGGGGGGGGGGGGCATCAGAGGATGGTGCAGAAGAACTTCTTCTCCCGGAAGGGGTTCTCCGAGGCAGGGACGGGCACGATGAGGGGGTCATCGCGTATGTGGGCGTCGCAGTACGCCATCAGGTCGGCCGCTGCTTTAGACACCTGGTGGTGGGGGAGAAGAGAGAGAGAGAGAGAGAGAGAGAGAGAGAGAGAGAGAGAGAGAGAGAGAGAGAGAGAGACGAGGGGGAGGAGGGGGTTGTTAAACAACAATACAGCGGTGGTATTTGAGCTCAGAGTTTTATGCTGCCGAGTGGTGAGAGTTTTGTCAGACTTCCTGGCGACGGTGATGCTGTGGAAATGCAAGGATGGGAGAACTGTCAACAATATATTTTCTTGACCTATGATCTGAATTTCAGAGGCATTTGTGAAGTACAAAGGACAGTCGCGCTGCTTTCAATCATTGGGACTGAAACCATACATCTGTACCACGTGGTCGTTTTGTTTGGTATAAAATGAAATAAATGTGATTGAATAGGAAAGGACTTTATAGGGTCTCTCTCCCTGGGTAGGAGGTCATCATCGACCTGGGGAGAACCAGGTTCTGATGTCTCAGGCTTCAGACTCCCTCTGCTTCTCCACACCCTCAGAGGACACACAGGGGAGGGACATCCTTTATCTCGGGAGTCCTGCCCCGAAATGCACATCAGATGCACATGCGTATTTCATAAAGCAACGGTATACGCTCATCAGCGCTGACGTTTAAATAAAGGCACTCAGCCCCATCGAGTGATCCAGAGACCACAACACTGATAGATTCGTGACCGGAACTGATTCTGCTAAAGGTGTGTACTTAAAGGACGATAAGCGGTCCGTGATCAAGCCATCCTAACTGTCTCTCCTTGCGTCACTGGAACATCCGTTAGCACTATCCCTTGTCAAAATCCCGTTGTCTTGCCGTTCTGATCACCCAGACCGGTCTGATCACACCCAGACCGGTCTGATCACCCAGACCGGTCTGATCACCCAGACCGGTCTGATCACACCCAGACCGGTCTGATCACCCAGACCGGTCTGATCACACCCAGACCGGTCTGATCACACCCAGACCGGTCTGATCACCCAGACCGGTCTGATCACACCCAGACCGGTCTGATCACCCAGACCGGTCTGATCACACCCAGACCGG
Organism: Lota lota; assembly: GCA_026745465.1. Taxonomy (NCBI): domain Eukaryota; kingdom Metazoa; phylum Chordata; class Actinopteri; order Gadiformes; family Lotidae; genus Lota; species Lota lota. Next base: position 822,804 of record JACYXH010000383.1, on the reverse strand, counting down.
TCTGATCACCCAGACCGGTCTGATCACCCAGACCGGTCTGATCACACCCAGACCGGTCTGATCACCCAGATCGGTCTGATCACCCAGACCGGTCTGATCACCCAGACCGGTCTGATCACACCCAGACCGGTCTGATCACCCAGACCGGTCTGATCACCCAGACCGGTCTGATCACACCCAGACCGGTGTTGTCCTTTACGCACGTGAGTGAATCTCACAGTCCAAGTACAGGGGCTGACGACGGAGCTATTATGTCGGTGAGCCCATTGTTTTCCCTGGGAGAACGTGGTGCTCAACAGGCGGCGTGAGTGTGTGAGTGGCAGTGCACCGAGTGCCATTAGCCTGCGAGGAGCTAACTGTAATTACGCGGCCAGGCCCTGATGGAGGGAGAGCCCCGCTAATTAGCACACATCCCATTCCTGTTGGCCTATTGAGCAATTAATGAGAACAGGGTGATACCTCAATCAGGCGTCCAGGCGGCTGATCCACTCACCGCCTCTTGTGTCGCCTTCATTAAATGGAAATAATCGGTCTACGTAGACAACTTTCTGTCCGTCATTTTTCTTTTTCTCTTTTTTTCAGTGGGTTCGGAACCTCAACCTCAACGCTAGATCCCACTAGATCCCACACACTAAGTCCTCTTAGTATGCTGGTACTATGTGTTTCCATATTGGCTAAATCTGCTCAAATGTGACTATGCATGCACTGAATGGTTTGCCCATGTATGCCAATTGAATTCCGGTTATGTTTACCAGTTTCACTAATGTGTGAAAACCCCTTAGTAATAACACCAGTAATGACTCTTCAATCTGGCCTGACCATAGCATTAGCAGCTAAAACCACGAACAAAGGTGACAGACAACGATACAAAGAAAACAACCCCGGACGGCTTTGTGTTTTTGTGATGGTCTTTTATTAATGCGTCTAAAGGAAGGAGGACTCATTCCTCGGCTGTAAGTAGGCTAAGTGCTGCTGAGTGGGGAGAACGGTGAGTCGTGGAGCTGGCCAGGCCAACTGCTTCAGGGCTCTGGGCCCAGCACGCCGTGAGCGCACGAGGAGCTTTCTTATTGAGAAGACGGACGTTTGAAAACTGTCGCAGCTTCCCCCCCCCCCTTCCCCCCGAAACCATCGAAAACTGAAATCACCAGAGAGCCTTCTCTGTGCTCTAGAAATGCGCTATTAGACTATTTCAACTAGAAGTTGAGGCGAGGCGAGGTCTGTAAGTAAAGGACAGGAACATGTCTGTCTGCGGTGGATTTATTAATAGAGGTCTTAGATTAGAGGCCTCTATTGACATTTACAGAAACGGAAACCCATGATTGTGAAATATTGATTGCTGGCCAGTTAAGGACACAAGACACGCCAGTGCCCAGTCACTGGACCCACTCATTAACTCCCACAATGAAAAGCATATCATGGTCAGATGCAGTCATTGTGTACACTACATGTACCAAAATATGTTTGCTAACCCCCCCACACACACACACACACACACACACACACCCGCTGCTTGCTGCAGAACTCAGTAATACACAACAACACTTCCTGTTTCTGGCTGCTCAGCAACTGCACTGAAGTAGGGGTTTGTTAGATTTTCTTCCTTTTATCATCCCCTCAACGGCTGGGCCTGTTTCCCCTGACAATATCTCGTCTGTATTAAGTGATTCATTTTTGACATGGTTTGTTTTGCATGACCCTGAGTAACTTAAATCCGTGCTGTCAGAGTTCCACGGTCTGTAACAGAGTACTGTTACAGATTGTTAGGGTTTGTTACAGAGTACTGTTACAGATTGATATGGTCTGTAACAGAGTACTGTTACAGATTGATATGGTCTGTTACAGAGTGCTGTTACAGAGTACTGTTACAGATTGATATGGTCTGTAACAGAGTACGGTTACAGATTGATATGGTCTGTAACAGAGTGCTTTTACAGATTGTTAGGGTCTGTTACAGAGTGTTAGGGTTTGTTTGAGTGTTAGGGTTTGTTAAAGAGTGCTGTTACAGATTGATATGGTCTGTAACAGAGTACTGTTACAGATTGATATGGTCTGTAACAGAGTACTGTTACAGATTGATATGGTCTGTAACAGAGTACTGTTACAGATTGATATGGTCTGTAACAGAGTACTGTTACAGATTGATATGGTCTGTAACAGAGTACTGTTACAGATTGATATGGTCTGTAACAGAGTACTGTTACAGATTGATATGGTCTGTTTCAGAGTGCTTTTACAGATTGTTAGGGTTTGTTACAGAGTACTGTTACAGATTGATATGGTCTGTAACAGAGTGCTTTTACAGATTGTTAGGGTTTGTTACAGAGTACTGTTACAGAGTACTGTTACAGATTCATATGATCTGTTTCAGAGTGCCTTTGCAGAGTGCCACGATCTGTTAAAGAGTGATAGGGTCTGTTACAGAGTGCTGTTACAGAGTGCTATGGTCTGTTATAGAGTGCTACGGCCTGAGTGCAAGGGATTGCCTATGTGATCTGTGCTTGTCAGGTGTGCCTGACACTCGAGTCCCTAATTCAACTACTTGCAGTAATTGTTTCTGTCTGGTAATATGTTTGAATGGCAGTCAAATGTGCCCGAAGGGTCTTCTGAAAATATAACTCTGACAAAAATAACTCAATGTATTAGGCATTCATTTTTAGAGCACAAAAAAGAGGCACATTATGCACATCATTTCCTTTTTCTAGAAATGAACAATGATCATTTTTACTAGTGGAATGCCTATAATCCAATCCAATTTTTGTACTACTCTGTGTAAATGCAAACGTTCACACTTACCTAGACATGATTTCACTATAGGGGGCATAAAAGTGCATCCTACCTGTGGGCATCCTTGATCCAATATGCCTACCCTCTACCTGCTCCTAAATTACATGTATTCGGATTTACTGTAAATCCCTTTGGATAAGAGCATCTGCTAAATGATGTCAATGAATGTAAATAAATACAACGAGACACATGAGTTGAACAGGTGGTATAGGCTACCTTTATCCGATCCATGCAGGCCTCCATCTTCAGCTGCTCCACCGCTTTCCTGGCTTGGGAGATGCTGGCTGTGCTGTTGTTGACGACGCAGTCCTTCATGGTGCTCCTAGCGTGTTCAACAGAAACAACGGGGTTACGATCGCCTGCCGTAAAGAAGCACCCACCCCTCCACAAAGGATCCCCCCCCCCCCCCCCCCCCCCCTCCTCTAATCTTGACTTGGGGCCCTAGAGTCTGTAGAACCCCGTTTCGGTCCATCCAGCACGATGCTGCCGTTCTATCGTTTTTAGGGCAGCAAGGAGCAGGAGCAGAGGGGATGTAGAAGCGTTACAAACAAATACTCACCCGTTGTATTAATGTCTCCGCTGGGAATGAATCAGCGTCATTCATAATTGTATCCGCTCCACTTAAGAAGCAGTATGGGCCTGCTTCTAATGGGATAGGCCTATACACATTAACCACTAAATGGTTGTGGTTCTGTTTTTCTGCTTGTGTTTTAGCAATCGATCTGACATTTTTTTAAACGCGTAGGGATTCGAACTAATGATCGGTTCACCAGTAATCCTGCAGCAGGTAGGCTATAGGCTGGAGTTGCACGTTAAAGTCGGGCTGTGCAGAACCAATCTATTTACTAATTGCTCATTTTGGAGAATAATGGAGCCGAAAAAGTCTGCTGTTTAATATCACAGGGGGTGCATCGTTTTGAGATCTAGGGAAAGAACGGAATAATTTGTGCAATCAGGTGTGGTTTGTTCATGAATTGAAACAAGCAGGCTTGTATGCCAAACTCCGTAGTATTATTAATTAGTAGCAATACTTAGTATTACTATTAGGTATTTATAAATAAATAAAAACAAGCACCTCGCACAACATCACAGATCAAGAAGGGGCCAAAAATGATAATTCTTACAAACAGGCCGATCGGTCAATATTCACATGTTAACTCATTACTTTGTCTATTTAAATCGGTTTAAGCAGTGCTACGGTAAAACCGGAATTTAGTGGAATTCCCTTCTCAGGTCGCACCCCGAAATGGCCATGACGAATCCAACAGGAATCCAAGCTTTACAAGAACACCCCTCACCGAAAGCTCCACGGCCCTTCGTTTATGCTTCATTTCATATTACACACACACACACACACACACACACACACACACACACACACACACACACACACACACACACACACACACACACACACACACACACACACACACACACACACACACACACACACACACACACACACACACACACACACACACACACACACACACACACACAGGCTAGTTACGCTAGTTCTCAGTCAGCCGTGTGCTCCGTGCCATGCAGCCGTTAGGCCTGTTCGGCGTTACAGCGGTGTTCTCCGTGAAACAAGGCGTTATCCTGGATGGCTTTCCGTCTAAAGCCATTGCACACGATGCGGCCCTAATTATGACGGCTCAACAAAAACGGCATAGCGCACATCCCACGCGGCTTTGAAACGCCTTGCTTTTGGGTCACAGAAAAAAAAAAACATAAATCGAACATATTTCAGTCATCGTTGAATGACTTCTCTATGTGCAGAATAATGCAGTCAATGCGCCACCACCTACCTGAAATGGGTGTGTGTGTGCCAATGATTCCAATGTGGAGAATTCCGGATTGACTCCACCCAACCAAGCTGTCAAATGTTGAAAACGAACAGAAGGCTGAAAAGGAAATCCCGCTACGTTTGTTTCATCCAAAAATGATTCGCGGCGTGGAATGTGATTCCCCCAACGGTGCTCAGCAGTGCCTCGCCTTATAATGTATCGTGCGCTCACGCATATTCCGTTTAGCAAGATAAATCCGAATGGCCAGACCTTGAAGGCACCACGGATGGACCTGAAGAGTATTACGCATGCAGCAGCAGGGGGAATCTCTCGATGACGAGCAAATATGTGGGGCAGGAACCAACCATCAACTGGAGGTCCAACGGCAGCTGTGTGTGTGTGTGCGTGTGTGCGCGTGCGTGTGTGTGTGGTAAGCCTTCTCCCTGACAGACTTGAAGCGAGGAATATTGAAATCGCAGGCTTGGCTACATCACTGCCGAAGCCGCTACAGATTTGGAGGTCTCCCAATTTTTATTGCGGCCCAGCTTCGACAGCGTTGTTGTCCCTGATTAGCCCAGGGAATATACTGAATTGTACCGTCATAGATAGCAAAAATATTTGGTTATTGACATAAAATAGTCCTTGAAAAATCAAAACAAACATGTTGCGTAATGTGTAATATGTTTATATTTATAATATTCTAATCATTGAATCACTCAAAACCTAAAACAGGACCTCTCTTATTGCTGAATCTTCAGAACAGATCTAAATGTTGATGCTAATTTGGAAGCAGGCCATTTTGGATCCAATGTGGTTATTGGAGGAGACAGGCGGTCTATAAGATCTTCTGCAACAAAACACAAAACAGTTCAAAACACAAACACACTTATTCAGTTTTCTAGTTCTCCCTGTATATTTTCTATCCCCCATTTTCTCAAAACAACATTCGCAACAACCTCCACAAGAGCCAGTCGTAGAAGGGGGCGCAGGGGAAATGTACATCATGACAGCAATGACACCATTGTCATCTTCCGTAGAGCAATCATATAAAGGCGGAACATCAAAATGGCCCCTTCTGATCCCGGCCTCCGCAAGCAGGTAACAAGAGTTCAGTCTGGGTCTCCAGGATAATGGAATGCTAAGGAACTTTCCCTTTCTCGTAACTCATCCGATTCATAGTAGAATTGCAATGCAATACAAAATTCTTTCTCAGTTGACCACAGAGGCATAAACCCATTTAAATACTCATCCAGATGAAACGATGGAATTATGGATACAGTTACAGAAATAATTAATTAGTTAATAATTATCGGTTACTTTTCTGTTGCACATTATAACAAATAACATTGCAGCCGTCCATTGATCCCCTGTATCGCGTTTCTGCTTGGACCATATCTTTGCAATACTATCTCGATTTTGCATGCACCGCCGGTCAATAGCAAACCACAGATTCAACTGTAGCCTACCGGCCGGCGGGCCAATCCAGTTAAAAAGTGCTTCAGAATCTTCCATTTCACTTACAAAAACAACAGACAGCCAAAAAAGTGCAGAAAACGAATGAAATGGGGAACGTGGAGATGTTTGATTGTGTTTACCTCCGCGGATTAGGAAGGGCTCCACTGACTTCACCACATATTGTAATAAAAAAAGAAGAAAGAACAAACATAGTAAACCGTATGGGTGGATTATGAACAGTGGGTGGGGGGGGGGGGTCACCCTGGTTGGCTGTGATCTCCTATTTGCTCCTTCAACAGAGCCACTTACTCAGCTCTCAGCTCAGGCCTCGACCCCCCCTGACCCCCCCCCCCCCCCCCCCCCCCCCCCCCAGCCCCCTTACTGAAGGCGTGGCGTGATGCTGTTCAGGTGCACACTCCCGGCGACCCATCCGACGCCGGACTCGCCAGTGAATGGCTTCCCTCGGGTCGTCTCCAGTGAGCTGCGCGGCGCGCGCTCTAGCGAGGGCCGGGAGACAAGAGGCGGGTCCCTGGAGAGGCCTCCTCGTGGCCGCGGAGGCCTCACATCCCAGGCGATAACGCCGGCCCACGGCGAGACGAGGACGAGGCATAGTGATAAGAGTCAGGGTTGACCAAGGCGGGCCTGACGCAGGAATGCAGTCGGAGAAGCACTCCCGTTTGAAGGTGTGCATGCACACGCAAGCACGCACGCACGCGCACGCACGCACGCGCACACACACACACGCGCACGCACGCACGCACGCACACACACACGACTCATAAGTGTGTTCACACATGCCTGCAAACCTCAACCACATAAATAGACACGCACACACACACACACACACACACATACCATCATCATCATCATCATCATCATGGTCAACATTCCAACATGCGAAACAGTCCGAAGAAACACAAGGAACAATGCAAACAAAACGAATATCTTCTGGTCCCTGGCTGGTGCGTATACATATACATATCTCCATCTATATACATAGATAGATACAAAGATATACACATAAAGCTATAGTGTTCAGCCTTGAGAAGGGCACCATCCCACCCCCAGGCTGGTCCCAGCGCCGCACGTCGGCCAGGTGGCGGCTGGATGAGTGAGGTGGGGGTGGGTGGGGGGTGGGGTGGGGGTGCATCCAGACTGCGGCGAGCTCGGCCCCTCCATGTAGCAGCTTCCCCGAGATGGGCAACAGTCAGCGTCATCGATCGGTGAGATCGAAGGGAAAAAGGTGGCGACCTCAGTAAGACTCAGAACGCCAAACTGAAATGGACCAATCACGGCGAAACCGGGCGACGGCCAGGCATTCCACGCGTGGAAAGCATCCGCCGCCGCCCCGGACTCGAGCCTCGCTTCATTCTCATTTCTCGTGCTCTATAAATTATATATACATGTATAATACTGCAACCACCACTGTCCTCTGTCGGGCATAGCTCTGGAACAGAGTTTGTGTCACACCAGTGATGGCTTTCAGCTTCAACCGTGAGGTCGTGTCCCGTACCGCATATACCTCTTCCAGGGGGTGGGGGGGTGGGGGGGGGGGGGGGGGGCATGCAGAGGGAGAGGCGGGGGCAGGGCCGCGTGCATGGGACAGCTGCTGCAGCAGTTGCAGTGGTAGTAGTAGCAGTAGTAGCGGTGGCGGCGGCGGTGGTGGTGGTGGTGGTGGTGGTGCGAAGAGGAGCAGCAGTGATGGGGTCCTCAGCCCGCGGCGTAGCTGCTGAGGAAGGAGTAGAACATGGGGAGCTTCATGCGCTGCTGGTCCCGCCGGCACCAGGCCATCACCGTGCCCTCGCTGTTGGCCGTGTACAGGTGGTGGCCGTCGCACGAGTACGTCAGGCTGGAAGAGAGGGACACGGGTTGGAGCTAAATACATCCTGTATCCTAGTATAGCTGTCCTCAGAGGGAGTGGGGGTCTCCGCTGAACTGCCTGGTTTCTGATTGGTTTAAAATTGGCCAAGGGGCGATGTCACTTTGGCGAGCGATTTTGAAATGATTTCAAGAACCAAATCGCGAGTAGTTGAAATCATTTCCTCGACTGCATCTCCTCTCGTTGCACTCTTTGGGCATCATTCGAGAAATGCGTTTGGGTGTGACATCACTTCTCGTTGCCTGTGGTCTCTGCAGTGCAGTTATGTGAGAATTAGGTGACCCTGCATGTGTTCGTGTAGTAACGCAAAGAGGAAGGCAATAAGGAGAGCCCGGGGTACCTGACGATGGGTTTGCTGGACTTGGGGAAGGTGATCTCTCGCACTGGCTTCAAATCCCACGTGCTCCACAACCTAGAGGCCATTACACAAAGCACAGGACCCGACCGAATGAAACACGCAGTTTAAAAACACACACACACAGTGACACACACACGCACACAGACACACACACAGTGACACACACACACGAACAGTGACACACACTCACACACAGTGACACACACGCGCACACACACACACGCACACACAGTGACACACACGCGCACAGTGACACACACGCGCACACACGCGCACGCACACACAGTGACACACACGCGCACAGTGACACACACGCGCACACACGCGCACACAGTGACACACACACAGTGACACACACACACACACACACACAGTGACACACGCGCACACACAGTGACACGCACACAGTGACACGCGCGCACACACAGTGACACACACGCGCGCACACACACAGTGACACACACACAGTGACACACGCGTGCAACGTTACCTGACGACGCCGTTCTCCAGCCCCCCGGCGATGACGTTGACGGACACGCCCTCCGGCTGGTTGGAGAACGCCACGGAGCAGATGATCTCCCGACAGTGCACGTGGCCAATCAGATCGCCGTTCACCGTCCACAGACGCAGGTCGCTGCCGCCGCCCACTGGACACGGCGGGAGACAAAGCATAGGGTCAAATGACCACACGCACACGCGCACACACACACACACACACACACACACCGTATGTACGATGACATCATCATCGGGTGCGATGTAGCGGGCGAGCTCACCCGAGTCGCAGACCGTGGCAATGTCCCCGGTGGTCTCGCTGCCGGACACCGCCGTCACCGGACTCTTGTGGCCCGTGAGGCTCTGGACGTAGCACAGCCTGGGGCCACACCGTGAGGGAACGCTACTGTTAATGCCACCGCTAGCATTAGCATTCATGTGGTTCTTTCTACTCATGTCTCGATGGGCCTTTCTTTTTTTTTTGTTGTTGTTGGTGTCTTTATGGACCGGACCAGTGAAGAGAGACGGGACAGTGGCTTGAAGAAGATGACATGTAGCGCAGGACCACAGGTGGGAATCGATGGTGTTTGTTTCATTCTATGTCCACTAACTAACCCACTAACTAACTAACCGACTATCCATCCATCTTACAGTGAATTCAGTTACATGTCATTAAGGAGCAGGAAGGGGGCTAGGGCCATCTGGGCTCAAGGATGCCTACAGGTAGAGTGCAGGGGTTCAAACCCGCAACCTAGCGCATGGTATGATAACAGCAGGTGTTATTTCGGGGCGGGGGGGGGAGCCTACCTGTTGAGGTCCCAGAGGATGCAGGTGCCGTCCTGGCTGACGCTGATGAGGATGCTGTAGGGCTTGCAGACGAACAGGCCGGTCACCTCGCCCGTGTGGCCGTACAGGTGGACCTGGGTCTCCACCTCCATCTCCGACGGCTGGACAACGCAACAAACACAGGCCAGAGGTCAGCCAGAGGTCAGAACAACAGACGCGCGCCGCAAATAAATACAAATATATGTATCGATTTAGTGGCAAGAGGAACCGCGCAGTCAAATTGTTTCATCTAGGTATCAGGGGTTTAGTAATGAGTTGACTGTATTTTTAAATCTACATGCTCTCCTTTTAGTCCTCTTAACATTGCATTGG